>PVIU01026923.1:0-21251 GCA_004026605.1 Ondatra zibethicus | reverse complement strand
AATTAAAGATAAAAAAAAAAATTTTTTTTTTCCTTTCTTCCCCTTCTCCCGGTCCCCTCCCACTACCCCCCACCCCTCCTCCCTCCCCCTTCTTCCTTGAAAGAGGGCATGGTGCCCTGCCCTGTTGGAAGTCCAAGGCCCACCCCCATCCCTCCTGGCCTAGGAAGGAGTGCATTCAAAAAGACTCGGTTCTCAAAAAAGCAGGAGCACTGACTGATGAGGTCACTAAGAGAAGCCTAGGTGCTGGGGTATCAGCTTATTTCTAGAGAATTCACACTGCTATTTCAGTCAGTTCCTTCCACTTTCTTGCTTTTTCTCATATGTGTGCAAATTATATTCATGCAATTGAATTCATATATTATTATTCAGAAGACAATTGGTAGAGATATTTGTTGATGGATTCTACCAGTGAGTCTTTATGAATGCTAATATTATATCAGACAAGTTTCTAAATTATAAGAATGTTTATTTAAGCAGTAATTGGTATTGTAGCACTGAAAATCCTTGTGCCAAATATTTGATTAACACATGTCATTTGAAGAATTCTCTGCATGTATTTTTTCAATTAAATATATTCACATGACTTTGCTATTTAAATTAAACAATCCAAATAGTTTATAAACATCTAAAATTCTTAAGCAAAATAATAAAATAAAAAGTACCACACCTGCCATCTGCTTACTTTTCTATATAATAAACAAATTTCAGTGTACAACAGAAATGGTTTCTTAGAGTACAGAATTAAGCTTTAAAAATTCTTTATTTATTAACAATAAATGCTGACTTAGTTCTTACTGTAGTTTAATAAAATACATTTTAAAAGGAAAGATAGGACAATTTGTATCAAGGAAGGCTGAAGAACATTTGCATTCAGGAGAGTGAGGCGGAAAGCTCATTGCCGGTTCAAAGCCAGCCTGAGCTATATTGCTAGACCCTGTGTCAAACTCCCCACACTTTTCAAGGTCCCAAACTTGCACTGAAGGAAGTGTTTTGTTGTTCTGAAACCTCAATATTGGGCACTGCGATACTCCTAAATCAAGCTCCAAAGGAGAATGTGTGTTCAGTACTTTTGATAAGAAGAGAATATTCTTTTTGCTAAATCTTAATGTGGCATTCATAATTATTTTACTTGTCATAGTTTAAAAGACCAATAAAACTTTTATCTTCATTGTGTTTGCAAAAAATGTACAAATATCCATACCATATAATAAATATGAAAGCTTTGGGTCAAATTACACAAATTTAAGATATATGAGGTAGCCTATATTTGTCTTCAGATTTAGTGGATAATATTTGAAGACAAGTCACTGTCTGCATTGATTTTAAATGTTTGCTTTTTGATTTTTCTCTGATTTTTTTCTTTTGAGTTTGGGTAGTCTAATAATAGATTACATATACAAAAACTGTGTGATGTTCAAAGAGGAAAAAATCTTTAAGCACAGAGTTCAGTGACAGTGTTGAAGTCAGCTAGAACAGTCTTGCTCACAAACATAGCTCCATTTCATGGAACATTTATTATCACAACAACGAAATATGCCATTGCCTTGGCTTGTCAAACATAACAAGATGCAGGCTGTAATATATAAACAATAATTTCCTCTTGCAAATATGTTAGCTCAACACATTTGAATTTATCAAATGCCAATGACAGGATGTAGATATTTAATGTGGATTCTGAGTGAAATTATTGTAAGAGCTTCTTCATGTCCCTCACCATTTTATGAGCTATCTCTAGACACCACACATCTTTTTAATTCTTGAAAAGAGTTTCCCTGGCCTCTGTGTTAATATTCAAAATCTTTCTCTTGAGTGTATTTTTTCATGATGAGGGTTTGACAGAAATTTTATTTGTATTTACTTTCTTTCATCTTTCTCTACTAGGAAGAGAAAAAAAAACATAGGACATTTGTTTACCAAATTTATCGATTTAGCATAGGAAAACACTGTGTTGTTACTTTAATTGTGAGTAATAGGGCACAGCCTTTCAGGTTCATAACTACCATTTTGATATTAGAGATTTAGGTATGAGATTCACCCATATCATTTGATTATATGTATTATATTTTTATATGTATTATTTTGTATATATGTATTATAAGATTACATGCATATGTCCTCTATATCAGCTTGACATCTGTCATATAGCAGAAACAAACTGCATATGAGGCTAGAGAGATGGCTCAGTGGTTAAGAGCACTCACACAAGGGAGATCATAACTACCTCTCACTTCCACTCTGAGAAACTAGACACCCCTTTCCAAACCTGCCCTGCACCAGGATGGACATGCAGATAGACACATAAAAAAGAGAAATAAGTGAAAGATTAAGAAAGGTACATATGAAATACATTTTTTTCATCTTATGTCACAGTCAAAAGCCAAGAAACAGCCCAGAAAAACTGCCAGGAGGCCATGCGAGAGAAACAGGAATCAGCTTTGGAACTCATGGAAAACGGCTCATCAATACAAGGAGTGTGTCTCTGAGAGATAGGGCTCTGAAGACTGTTTCCTCAGGACCTCATGCAGTTATTGAATAGCTCTGCTTATTGCTCTTATGTTCACCACATACTTAGTAATCTAAGAGTTGTATGAAAACTCTAAGGGGGTTTTGGGCAGTGTCATTGGTACTTAATCTAACAGTGATGGACTTTTTCCAAGCATTGTTGCTGGAGCAGATTAATGATTCAACTACCACCCTTAGAAAGATTTTAGAGATGTATGTTGTTAGTGAAGTCAACTTAAGATGTTTTGGTTAATGGCTTTGATGTAGAAAATCTTGGGAAACAATTTAATGTTTAGAAAGGCCCACTTTTAATAGTTGAGCCAAGGACGCATTGAGGTTAAGGAACAAGAACAAAAGAAGCTTGGTTATCACTAGCTGATGTACCTTTCTATATAAAGATGAGTTGGTGACCAAAGGCAATGATTAATTTCTTGTACCGTTTTTGTTCTCGGCTTCCTGGTATGATTTAATAAAAATTGTTGATGAGTGAAGTGTACTCTGGGGAGTTCAGGTATAAATTGTTTTTTACATAAAAAAGTTTATATTTATGACTCTTTTTAAAAAATTTATAAGATTATGTTTTGAGATGAATAATAACATAATTGATCTTTTCTTTGTAACCACAAGCAGTTGCCTGCCAGTACAAACTGGATGAAATATTTGACTTGCTAAAACTTTGCCGATCAATTATAAAAGAATCAACTCTTTGGGGATGAAGATGAAATGGTGGAAATTAATACAAAGAAAATATTTTAACTACTACTGGACTTCTAAGAAAAGCATGTAACTTGTAATCATAATGTAATTTCTTCCTGTGCAAAGATTTCAATTTGCTTTCAGAAAATAAGTGTCTTGTAGTTATGAGATAATCTCTTCTTGCACAGAAAATTTGCATTAGGCGATATAGAAGGAATAAATAAAAATAGAAGAGGTAAAATGAAAACATCAAGAAAGATGTAGAAGAAAAACACCAGGAAAGATGTAGAAGGAAAACAACAGAAGAGAAGTAGGAGAACAACTGGGAAGAAGAGGAAGGAAAGCAGCAGGCTAGGAGAACAGAGTAGAAACAAGCAACAGAAAGAAAAGCTAATGAAGAAATAAGCTTTGGCCCTCAGAAAATTCTCCTGCATGTGTATGCAATTTTTATTTGCCAACTACTAGGCATGGAGCTGAGCCTGGAGTGTATTTGATCTATCCAGTGATGCTCCATTGCAGAACACTGGTTTTCCCTGAACCAGAAATTACCAATTGTAAATGGATTCTTGATTAGGGGTGGAACTTTCTGTCAATGTCTTCCTACAGGGATTGTGTCTGGTTTGAACCTGGGCATGTCTTGTAAGTGCTATCACAAATTCTGTGAATTTAAATGTGTATCAGTGCTGCTGTGTCCAGAAGACAATGTTCCCTTGGAATCAAGCACCAACTCTGGCTATGACCATCTTCCCACCCATCTCTTCCACAAAGATCCCTGAGCTTGAGGGGAGAGGTTGATAACAACATCCCACTTAGGGCTGAGTATTCTAAACTCTCTTATTCATTCTTTATGTGTTGTCAAATTATGCATCTCTGCATTCCCTACAATTTACTGAAAGAATAAACTCTGATAAGAGTTCAGCAATGCTCTTATATGTGGGTATAGTAATATGTCTTCAGAAGTAATTTTATTACTATGTCTATCTATAACAAGAATAGTAGTAAGTTTTACCCTAAAGCCTATGACCTATCTAGTCTCAGATTAAGGGCCACTTTATCAGTGTCAGATATGAGTTCCATTATATGCCACATATCTAAAAGAGACATTTGTGCCACTATTGCATAAGTAAATTTTAGGAGCTGGTCACTGTGGGAGATTGCAGGGTTCTTAGGTGAGTGATAATGATGGCTTTTCTTCTTTGCTGTTGTGCATAGTACATTTCTGCACCATGAATGCTAGTCAGTAGAAGTAAAGCTTCTAGTTAGGCACCGACTTGATTGCTCGGTGTTCAGTGACATAAGTAAATGTTATCTCTGGCAAAGAAGTATTATCAACAGACTGAGGAAGGTAACGATGAGCATTGGCAATATGCTGTAGTGTTTGAAGAGTTTACAGCCCTCTTTTGGCCAATTACTCATGAACATATAATCAGTCTCTGGCACTGTGAGTATTACTTGGGAGCATAAAAAATCAAGTTGGGATATTGTCTTCCTGATTATATGTTAACTCCATTTAGATTCAGTTCATATATGTATATATTTTAGGAAATTTCTGCAATAATACATTTCCAAGTGGCTTTATCAAAAGGCCTTTATTGTTAGTAATTTCTCCCCACATTATTTTCTTTACCATGCCCTTCCATCATCCTTACCATTAAATTTTCTTGTTCTATTTAATCCTTTGTCTTATTTGGGACTAGTATTATTGTGATGATACAATATGACCAAAAGGAAATTGGGGAGAAAGGTTTTATTTACCTTGCATATCCCTAACCATAGTCTATTGAGAAAAATCAAGACAGGAACTGACAAGAACCTGAAGGCAAAAGTAGATGAAGAGGTCAGGAAAGATACAGTTTTGATTCCCCTGGCTTGATCAGCCTGCATTATTATAGAACCCGGAACTGCCAGCTTGGCCCTCCAACATTAATCACTAGTTAAGATGTTCTACAGGCTTACCTATGGCCCCATCCTCTCAGACGACTGCAGCTCGTGTCAAGTTGACATAAAACTAGCCAGCTCACCATTTATTTTCTTCATTACATTATATTCTAATTCCCCTTCTTTGGATAACCGCCCCCCCAACTCTTAATAGCTACCAAATTTGTGTGGTTATTATAAATTAAACACACATATTTAAAGCAGAGAACCTAATATCCACAAATAAGATAAACCATACAATATTTATTTTTCTGGGTTTGGGTTACCTTACTCAGGAAGATTGTTCCTAATTCTGTTCATTTCCTTCCATTTAAATTATAAATTATTTAAAGATACCAAATTTGCAGAGCAGAATAATGGCATGAAGATTGGAATAGAACTGTCTTTGAATTGGATGAATTTGAGAGCATTTAAATACAAATTCTGCAAGGGATCAAGAAAAGCAGTTATTGAATAATTTCTCTCCCTCAAATTATAAACCCACAAATTCTTCTGGGGGAAACTTGACATTATTCTAGAAATAAATTTAGGATATTAAAGAAAGAGATTGCCACTGGAAAAAATATCAGAAATCTGACAGGTTGTATAGCAAGGGGAAAATTGTATGTGTTAACAATTTTTGATATAATTTAGAGACAAAAATTATAAATCAACACACTGAATAAGAAAAAAGAATGCACTGAATGAAGCAGTCTAAATATTCTCAATACTAACTGTAATGATAAAATATGAACAAACTTTCCAATATTAGAAAAATAAAAATCATTTTTGAACAGTAAAGCTACATAAAGATAAAGAAGCAAGTTCTAATGGACCAGCACAAAGGAAATCTGAGACAAGCGGATTGTTGCAAATATGACTGGGTTTTGTTATGTGTTCCAGGCCAGAATAGAGAGCAGAGAATATCTTCATGTCAAAGAAAAGTCAAAAATAACTATGCACAATAAGAAAAAGTACTGCTGACATTAAGAAAATAACTAAAGATATTGCCAATTTTTTAAAATGACATATTGAGTTGAAAAGTTATTTGTTGAGAATTATTCAAAGCAATGCACTAACTGTATTTTAGCATTATTGAACTTTAAATATAAAATAAAAATGCATACTCTCATTTGGATTTAAAAGAAAGAAACATAACTTTAAATTATATATGTGATTCCATGATTATATAATGCAAAATATTCTAAAGATGAAACACTACAAAATGTTCAACTTTAACTTCATATGAAATATAAATGATGCAAATTTGTATGACCAATTTATTATAAATACCAAATAAAAGCTATTTAAAACATAATAACACTTAAGATAGTATCAGGTAAATTACTCAAAATAATAACATATAATATCAAATATCTATAATAACCAAAATAACAATGTTATGTTATGGCTGTAGCTCAGGGATAAAGCCTTTCCCAGTACCTGATAAGGCCTACATTGTAAACTCACTCAACAATAACAAAAATAAGAACTTGAAGCACTGTTACAGGGGAAATATAATTTAGTGAAATAAGGTTAGACATATTGAAATACAAATATTTGATGCTATTTAATATACGGTCTTAATGTAATTAATGTCAATCTACAAATGATTAATAAATTAAACGTGGCTTCTATTCCTATCTTTTTCATGTAATATGATGATTTTAATATAATACATAAAAGATGTAATATTAACTTGTAAAAAATACTGAATAAAATAAAATTGGCCTTTGGGTATTTTTTCCCAAACACAATACACAAAGCTTTATCACAAACTAATGATCTGAATCTAATAAAAGTATTTTGTAATATTTGCAACATTACTACCAATATAAATATTGCATACAATTTTAAAATGTTCAAAAACATTGGCATAAATATACTGCCTTGAAATATCTGGAAATTTATTATTCCACAGTGCATTACATGAAGCCAAAAATTTAACCTTCATCAATAGGGTTGAATATCAAGGAATCTGTCTCCTTCTCCTATTCCCAGTGCCTAGAGATCATCACATGTTACAACTAAGAGTCCTATGCTCTCTGTATGAAACCAGTAACACAGTCCAGAGATATCCATTCTATCCAGTGATCTTCTTCCTCCACAGCGTCAGCTCTGCGCCTTGAGTAATCGAAGGCAATCTTCCTTTAGGACCAACTGAACCTCAGTCGAAATCTCTCTTATCTTCTGTATCTCTAACAGGAAGCTGATGAATAAAGTCCTATTTTGTTTATGGAAGTGTCTTAGATTCTTGTGATAATGATGCTGACAAACTGAAGGAATCTAGCATGAGAAATAAACTTTGTAGAGATCAACTAATCAAGAGTATTGAAAAGGAAGACTACAATTCATGACTATGGTAAACACAAAGAATGACACAATTCCTTACAAATGAAAGAGGGAAGGATATTAAATGGATGAGGCAGAGTCAGAGATGTTGAACTGTCACTGGCTTTGGAGATTGGACATAAACATCTGTGTTAATCAAGGCAAGTAGCAACTAGAAGCTGGACCCGATTTTCCCTAAAGTGTAGAGAGAAGTTTCTTTCCCACCTGGTCCCATTGCCATCCAGTTCCCCCCAAAAAACAACAACAACAAAAAAGCTTATATTAATTATAAACTGCTTGGCCTATTAGTTCAGTCCTATTATTAACTAGATTTTACAACTTAACCCAAAATTCTTGCCTATGTTTAGTCACTTGGCTTGGCACTTTTTCTCATCTTGCTTTCTCTGTGTCTGACTTGAGACTGACCCTTTCTGCTTTCCTCTTCCCACAGTTCTCTTAGTCCGGTTGCTTCACTGTACTTTCTGCTTAGCTCCTGACCAATACAAGTGATAAATCTTTACAGTGTGCAAGAGCGTTATCCCACAGTACTAAAGTCACAAAGAAACCAGCTTTGGGAGGGTCTTTGCTAAATGATCTGTGGTCCTGTGTATAGTCATTGAATAAATTCTCAATCTAATCTGAAACAATCAAATGTTCTCCTCAAGAGCAAATTATTTAAGTCAGAGGAAATGCAGATTCCAAATTCTATGAAGTGTATTCATATCAGCACTCCAAAAAATGTCTTCAGAATTTTTTAATCTCATTTGTATTAATCTTTTAAAGCAGAATGTGAGAATCTCATTCTTTGTGCAGAACAATTTGTTGATGTCTTCATGAGGGTGCTGTGGTCAGCTCAGTTTTATTGTTGTTGCTTTTATTGTTAATTATGTCAAAAAGTCTCCAAGTAGTCTATTTGCTGTTATTAAAACCGAAGGGGTCTCATTTAAATAAATAGAATAAGCAACTCATTTAAATAAATAGAATAAGCAAGTTTTCAGACATATTAAGTGATTAGATATCACTTTGTGTTTTCATTTCCTCTTTACGAGTCTCTATCATCTTCATAAAGTTATATTGAAGGTTGTTTTCTTCTGAGTTAGCATGTTCAGATCTTCCTGTTGTAGAACCACTAAGTCCTGGAAGTTCCATATTGATCTTTATGTTGTTGGATATTTTCTTACACTGCCATCTGCACATCACTTTCTCCAGTAGGTGCAGGTGGGGCCTGTGCTTCAGGGGGTCCCTCTCCCTCCAATGGATAAAGGTGGGACCTGTGGCTTAGGTGATCACTCTTCCCTAGGTCTAGGCAGGTCCGTGCCTCTAGTGGATACTGATACAGTTCTGGGGTTCTTCTTCAAGGGCATTCTGGGCCAAGGCTCTCTCCAGGGACAGTCTGGGCCAAGGCCTTGTCCAGAGGAGGTCTGGACTAAGGCTCTGGTGGTTACAAATGCAGGGAAGGATTGTAGTGGGTGTGTCATGGCTGCTCTGGGTCTCCAAGACTTGGCAGGTGGGGTGGGGCAATGGGATGTTCCTCCAAGGACAAGGACCTAGACAGCTGAGCCCTCCAAGTGGGAAACTGACATGTACCTCTTCCTGGGCATTCTGGGCCAAAGCTCCAATGGTAACTAATTAGAGATTTTCAACAAATTTGATATTTTAAGATGTAAAAAGTTATATAGTAGAATTGTCAGTCCTGATAAATACAACAAAGTCCAATTTCTTGCTTTAAATGATATTCATTAACAAATTTAGTAAAAGAAATATGCAATTATTAACAAATAAAATTCATGGGTAACTTACTACACCTAAAGGCATTTTTTTTCAAAATTATACTTTTTAGAAAAATTAAAATCTTCTTTATTGCTGTTATAATTTTGTAAAATAAAAGTAATGTCAATGTATTAAAACCTCTGTTAGTAAAATGCACTATTTGTGAATTTGCCACAGAACTAATAAGTAGTATAGTTTCTTTCTGACTTGAATTTTATCTATACATAAATTCATAATATATCAAGCTCTGATCAAGATTCCAGATAATGTGTTGATCTTCTATTTCTTATTTCACTTTAACACATTTCAGCTGACACTGTGAGTCCCGTATATAAAAGTGAGATGTATTATTCTCTGCCAATATGAAGCAAAGTAGAGACAGAACATTGGCTTTACTAGGTCGGGCGGGGGGATGGAGAAAGCAAGAAGTTACTCAAAGGAATAAATTGCTTTAAAAGCAAACAAAAACACTCAACCATATGTCTTGATTCTAGCTTGAATTTTGCATTTTTAACACTAGTGCTTGCTCAATATCTTTGGAGATTTGTTTTATATCACCCTATTTATATGTGTTTGCATAGTATATGACTTGAAATACAAAAGAAAGTAATTCCTTGTGCCTTATGCCATGTAAAGGCTGGTCGTCTGTGAAGTTGAAGCTCACTTCAAAGCAGCAGAAAGATTTTGCTGATGATGCTTTTTTTCATATGTAATGTCTTTGTCCACTTTATTGCACTTTGTCATTATTCACTGAAATTGCCATTTCTGTTTTGTAGACATTTTCATAATCTTCCATCAGTTTATAAACATAGTTACACAGAATTTTGGGTAATATGTTTATATCCACATACCAACTTTATACACTCACATAGAAATGAGATCAACTTTGATCATAAATATTGACTTTCTAGTTCTATCATAAATATTCATAAGTTTATAGAATATGATTCAAATAAGATTATAATTTTATTTCAATAAAATTAATATATAGGTAGTTAAACTATTTCAGTCCTTCTTATTTGCAATCGACAGGAAGGTGGTACATTATAGAAGAGCAGAATAAGTACAAATCTGTGTCTATTCATTAATAGACAGCCTCCACTTTTACTAGATTGTCTTATATTTATGTTTGTGCACAGTGCTGTAGGTGGGCAAAAATGATCAGAATATGGCACCACATCCTATAAAACTGGGGTTATAGGAGGGTACAAGCTGTTAGTCATGGGTGCTAGTAACTAAACATGTATCCCCTATAAAAGCAGCGAGTACACCTAACTGAGACATCTTACTTCCCTTAGATAATATCTTCATCTCATCTATTTTTACATGAGTTTGCTTTAAATACCATGCTGTGAAATCAAAGACTCATATTTGTTGGATACAATTAACTGAGATAATGCATATTTCAGTGGTTCTCAACCTGTGGGTCGGACCCATTTAGGATTGAGCAAATCTTTCACGGGGTCACTTATCAGATATCCTGAATATCAGCTATTTACATTACAATTATAACAGTAGTAAAATCACAGTTATGGAGTGACAATGAAAATAACTTTATTTTAGGGATCACCACAACAAGCACACTGTTATGAAAGAGTTGCAGCATTAGGAAGATTACAAACCACTGGCTTATAATGCTATGAAAGAAGCACATTAATATAATATGTGCAGTAAAATTCTGTACCTATTTTCTATAAAGCACTTCTTAGAAGAAGTAACTCCAGATAATGTCTGTCTTATGACAAAAGACATCAGAAAACACAAGGTTGCTAAAGAGTTATTGTTCTTAAATTGTACCTTGTGTTTAGAAGCAAAATTCTACCAAGGTACAATAATTGGATGAAAATCTTCTCTATTTTGTGGTATTTATAAAGTTGCTACAAAATAAACTAATGCACAAGGTTTAAGAGATAGAAGAAAAAATGTTACCCTTCTTAACCTAATAACATATCAGAGCTTCAGGTGGCTCATTATTTTCAGTGTCCCTGTTAAAACAGGTACTGTGAGCAATGCATCTCACCCTACTACAGCTGAAACCTTTTGTCACTCTGTCACTCCGTAGTCCCCCCCAATTTCTCTATGGAAAAGAGAAATAGGACAAGAGTAAATCAAAAGGTATGATAAAATGAAGAGTAGAATCAGGGAAGCCTTTGAAAGTTTGATATAAAGTAGACACATCAAAGGCCCTATCAAAGAAAGTAGAATTTATTAGAAGTAAATTATTTTTTACTTATTTTTCTTGAGATATACAATTGATAACTTTAATTAAAAGTCATTTTATGATGTTAGCTACAACAATCTTGCTGTTGACTATTAAATTATCTAATAAGTAGGGTTATTGGAACTTAGACTACTTCTCAAAAGCATGTGTTTTAGAAAACAAGAGGCCCTAATTTTAGTCTTAAGTGTGTGCTAGCCCCTGTGTGTGTGTGTAAATTTACAATCATTCAAACATACTTCATAAAGTTTAACTTTGATTTTAGAGGATTTTCTTGTATATGTTTAAAGTATTTATTACTCATCTCAGCATAGGCTATAAGTATTCCACATCAATGAAAACATTAGCCAATAACCCTCTATTTGAAATGACCCTGCCTTTAGTCTGAATACAACACTCTCTTCTTCCCCTCTGGCAGCAATGTGTTCATCCATTTTAGAAGACAACTGTCCTCACTTTAACAATTTGGCAATTTTGAGTTCACATAGACTTTTTACCTCTGACTTAAACATTCCTGATGCATATAGTCACAGAGAAAATATGAGAGTATCAATTATGTTATATTCATGTGAATGAGGATGCAAATGTTATAGATGATATGTCTTCCAGACAGGTGGAATGATAAAGAGGTTTTGAGGTAGACAAAGGTGTGACAATTTAGAGATTGAAAAGCTGCACAATTTGAGTGAAATTAAATGGTAATTTTCTGTATTTGGAAAATGAGATGTTTTGTGGGGTTTACCACAAACGCTTGTGTTTCCTCAAAATTCTTAACTAAAAATATAACCACAAAGGCTAGGGGAACGGAAAGTGAGCACTTCAGAGAATGAAGCAGTCAGTCATGAGGACAAAACTCTTGTGAACAGAATTTTCCCCTATTAAGGAGAACCTTGGGAGGTTATTAGTCCATTATTGTGTGCAAAGTGAGTGAGAAAACATCACCAATAAACCAAAAAGATAGACTTACTTAGATACAGAGTGTGCCAGAGCTTAATTTTAGACTTTCCGGCCTCCAGAACCATGGAAAACAATACAAAGTTCTTTGTAAGTCACACCAGCATCATAAGGATGCAGATTACACAACTAGGCTGACCCACAGATATTATTTAAATGTCATTGTGATTTGATCCCATTTGTATAATCAGAAGAGTATGATTATGTCTTTCATCTCTTAAAAAAGCTTGTACAGCTGTATAATAATGTTGTTACATAGCTGCATTGTTGATGAGACAGTCTCTCCTGACATGAATTATCACGATGTTATTACTGATCAATAAACATAGATAAGCACTTATAAATTGTACTGTTATATATGGTATAACTAATTTGCAAACTAAATACACTTTTAAATAGAAGAAATCAAATTGGCCATTTATAAACTGTATGGACTTAAACACAATGATGGTTATAGATGTATTTTTTCATGAAACAGAAAATTTATGGTACTTATTCAAATATAGCATTATGAGAAAATGAATTATTGCATATTTATTGATATATAAAAAATCAGAAACCTTTAAATTTAAACTTAAAGAGTTTATAATGACATAAAAGACTAACAAAGAATGCTATGACATACATGTGGCTATGTGTACTGTTCATGGAAATTAAAATAATAAACACTTTATCATTGAATTTGATGTCTTCAATCTAATTAGTACAGATGGAAAAATATACTGTAGGATTAGAAGCTGGATACTAAATACTTACATGAATGTTGCAACCAGGTAAACAAAATGAAATTGCCAGTGAAATACTTTGGAAGTGAGTAAACTGTTTAGGAGATGTTGGGGTCAGTGGAGAAACCAAAATATACTCACAGTTACTGAAACTGCACTAACAGCTCCTGGGAAGCTACAACGAGAGCAAGAGCTGACAGTGGAAGAAAGCATGAGCAATGAGAGGTTGCTGGGATGGTACTACAGGTTCAATTGCGCAGAAGTGAGAACAGCAGCGCCACCAAGGCCAGCCCCTTCCTCTATTCCCGTGGGAAGAAGAGAGAAGACAGACTTTGCAGACCTGATGAAAGGAGAGCAGTAGTCTTTGCCTGGGTCGTGTAATCCTGGAAAAATACAGCACAATAAATAAACATGGCACACATATGCACAAAACAGAAATATATTGACAAAATATACACTAGCTCAGTAAAATAGGTCATAACTTTCTGTGTTTTATCTCTGTTTTTTTTTTAAATTAAAGAGCTCTTTACAACTCAAAAACACACAAAAACCCCAACTCTAAAATAAATGACATCATATTTGATATAACATTATAGAAAAAAAAACCCTAAAAGGGTAATGTGTCCATTTTAAACGATGGGAATAAACACCTTAATTTATTATATTCAGTATGTGTTTATCATGCTTCTAGAATAAAAACATGTATCCTAAGATTAAGTACATTTGATGTTAATTATTTATATAAGCTCAGTTCAAGAAAGAAAGGCGCATGTTCTGTAAAGTTTGTTCGGACTATTGACTATAAAGATACCGTTATCAACTCTGTAAATGCATGCTTTTTCTGCTCCATGTCGTTTTCCCAAGACAAAAATATAAGAAAAATATAACACACCTATTGTAGGGTAAATGGAAATTGGGTAATGATTAAGACGCAATCAGGCCAAACCAATGAGACTGCCTTTTGTATTTGAGGTTCAGGGCTTTGGTAAACCTAAAGGATTCAATGGGCAGGGGAACACATGAAGTGAAGACAGCAGCAGTACGAAAATTTCCAATGTAAACCCCTGTTTTACACATTGTTATAGATGTTTCATCTCTTTTCTGCAGAGGTAAATATTATGTAACTATTAGTCACCCATCCTTTATGCAGAAAAATGAAATGAAAATTGCCTATAGCTTCTCTTCATCATTGGAAGCCCCACATCTCTGTTTTCCTCAGCTCTGAAAGGAAACATGTATTCTTTTCCACAGCCACATTGTAACGAGACCTTCAACCACAGTATGTGGATAATGGAAGCTTTGCCTTTGATTGGACACTGATTAATTGAATGCAGTACAGAAGCAATGCTTAAGCATCGTTATTCTGAGATCCTAATGAATACGTGGCTTCTTTTCAGTAACGAATCCTTTCTTTACTTTCCCTTGGAGGGGATAAAATATTATATAAAGAGGAGAATAAAATTGTGTATGAACACTCAGAACAAAATGGTACTTAGAAGAATAATAGTAATTACAGTATTATCAGTTCTGAGGAAACGGATGCTGACACTTAAAACAGCAGGAAGAGAGCTACAATCAGGAGCCATTTAGAGTGAGTACCATAATCGTAACATTTACCCAATCTTTCTGGTCACTTGCTGCTTGTTTTTCCTCAAGGGTTGGTTGTATGGTAGTTTCAGATTAATTAGAGCCGTATTCTTAAACTACATGTTGGTTCCACATTCATCATGTAAACTCATACTGTTTTTCATTACTTGCTAATTATCTCATGTGCATTAGTCACCCTTCTGTAATTAAATTGTAACAGAACTGAAGATATGAACTAACTCTAATAATTCTTTTTAAAAATCTCCTGCCACATAGCCTGCATAGAAATCTCAACAGCTTCTTGTTAATCTTTTACAAAATAGTTGTATAAACAAATATTTTAAGTGGCTAGACTAGCACAAAATAAAAATATTGGAAATTTTTGTTTCATGATAGCTTTATCTCCCCCATGTATGGTGAATTTATTGTTTTGAAAAATAATTAGATTTTAATTTAGCATGAAATTTTTCTTTGTTTGATTACCATTTCAGCAATACAAATTATAGTACGAAATTTTCATTCAATAAAAATAGCTACAGATACACAATGGGTGACATATTTTAAATGGTATGTGCTTCTTTCCATCATCATTACACATTTGAATTGTTTGCTTTAATTATTGTTTGTTTTTCTACAGCACTTTCAACACAACACAAGTGAAATAGTAGTAATTTGAATATTTAAGCAGGTAAAGCAATTAAAAATAGCAGATTGCACAATGTACACCTTTCCTTGCCCATGGTTTATGGCAATTATTTTAGTTTCAGTCATGGACATTGTCCCATATTTTTCATTCTCATTTACTAATTATTTTGTACATTTTGGGCTGACTGCAAGTTGCTTAAACAAGCCACAAAGAGAGCTAAGTTACACGTGCAAAGACAGGAATATTGCACTTAATATATTTTTCTAATATAGTAAAACTAAACTGAGCAGAGAGACTGAAAAAATAGAGTGTTTTCCTACCATCCCTAAAGCCCTGTGTTTGGTTTTTGACAGCAGTAAAAATAAATAAGTAAAATTATTTATTGACTACATATTATATTTTCCTGGTAATAAAGCAGCATTTCTTATTCTAGAATTGAGAAGACCCATTTTTGCACCTATTCATAAACTACTTACCTCCTGACCTCCTGCCTTACACACTTTTCTGCTTATATAATAAAATATATCTATAGAGATAAATGCAATTTTGGAAGAAAGGTTAGATGTGGCTCACACTTCCAGGTTTTAACCTGTCGTTGCCTGCAATTTGCAGTGGCGGGAGCTTTGGACAGACAGCCATACTGCATTTTTAATAGCAGTATTTCATTCCCCTGGGACCTGTTTATATATCCCAGGATACCATCCCAGAGAACCACGCTACACATAATATGTGGGTGCTCCTACCTTATCTAACTTAATCATGATAAGCCATTACAGTCATGCCTGGAGTCGTTATTTCAGGTGATTTTCAATTTAGCATCTTAGGTTAACCATGATTTTTTTTTTCAATATAAACGAAGCTTGGGTTTAAGTCCTCCTGCAGCTAAAATTTGTACGGCAAATGACTCAAGTACGTCCTTTTCGGTGTGTACCTTGTTGAACCACCTTGTCTCTAAATCCCACTTGATCGCTTTTAAATCGCTACTGCAACCCATTAGAGAAATTTAGCGTCCAAATGTTTACTGTCCCGCTGTGTGGGTATGAAGGGCATGGTAAGTGACCCCACGTTTGCCATAGTGACTTAGAGGAATCTGTTCCCTCAAATATTGACCAAGTTCAGATTTATTGATTTTAGCACTGAGCTCACTACTTTGTGATCATTAATAAAAAATATTTTTCAGCAGTTCAAACGAACTGGCATTGCCTGGATACCTCTTGTAGAAAACAATCAATTATTTGCCGCCTTCTTGTGCATCTTATCTTGGCTTCTGTGTGCTCCATTGATGCTTTTGGACCTCCCCAATAAACAGAGGCTGTCTCTAAATTTCGATACCATTTGATTAGTAACTGTAATCCATAATTTCACCTTTAAAATTCTTTCACAGCAGTACCCAAAGTCACTTTTGAGTAAGTAACTATAAGCCAGGAATCTTGGGACACCTTTTAAATTAAGTTCAGCAAGCCAATAGGAGCTAATTCTTAACGGCCTTGCTTATTTGAAATTAGAAAAAACATGCACCAAACTTTGCTTCCAATATTCTTATCCATAAGTGCATATTTATTATTCACTTAACAAAGCACTGTCTGACCAGTGAGTGAAACCAGCCAAATCACAAAACTTTTAAGAAGCCCATACATATGCATTATAGCTAGCTACAACCAGCTGTCATGAACACACAGGCATTGCTTGTTTCTCACCTCCATGTTTCTGAAAACCTCAGCATGAACTGCCAGCTGACAAGAATGTTCACACCATAGGGAGTGGCACACATTATAAAAGAATAATTATATTGGAGAACTGAACTCACAGCACATCACTTCAAATTTCAGAGTACGAGGCAGAGGAAGAAGAAAGTAAACACCTTTGACACAGGAATCACAGGAAATAAATGAAGAAGAGGAAGCATCTAGAGACTAGTGATTTGAGGAAGTGGCGCACAGGCATTTTGGAGATCCGAGTATACATGTAGGTCACTTAGGAGCATTCTGCTCATGAGGAGAATATAGGGACAAAACAGAGGGACATTTCACAAATTCCACATGCACCTAAACAACCCTGAACAGCAGTTAAACTCATCACACTTCAACTTCCATGTTTGTAAAAACTGTCTCATGGTTGCTCTCAAACATTCACCAGATAATTATTAAAGCCTGGCATGAATCATCTGCTATCATAGACAGGAGGATAACATTGGCAGAATTAAGTATTTTCGTTAACTTCAAAATATTTTAATGCACATTCTACAAAAAGTAGAACTTATGAAATATAATTCAGTGATAATTATTTTCGTGTACTCAGACTTCAATAGTAACTCAAGGAACTCTGCCTGCCCCCAATTAACCTTTGAAATCACATGTAGGCACATCTACACATGTTTGCAATAACATGTAGGCACATCTACACATGTTTGCAAAACACTTTCATTCCTGGAATTTTCTATGTCATTTTACAATGTAACCGAAGACACACACAACTCTTTCTCAAGTCTCAGAACTTTATAGTTTCCGATGGGAGTTAGGTAGCCCTTCATTTCTAAATACAGAAGGGAAATGTAATAAGTAACCATATGTGACTCTTAAACATGTTTGTGGGGCTCAACCCAAAAAATAATTGTAGGCAAAGAACACCTGAAAAACAATGGAGTAGCTACATGAGACCTCAAGCAGTTTCCTGTGCTACTGTGAAGAATTTATTATAGTTGCATCACATTAATTTTGTATTTTAAATCATTTACTTGGGTTCTTTAGTACAATGATAAAGCACTATAATATCTTTCACTTTGTAGAGAATCTGTCTTGAGACCAGGAAACAATTATCTGGGCTTCTCTATGCCTTACATAGCAAGATTTATTTTTTTGTTTTGGTTTTGTTGTTCTGTTAAAGCTATTACTATTCTGCGGTTTTCTCTTGATTTTTCATTCCCTGCAACCAGTCAGGTTGAGCTTATATGAAAATTTTCAGAACATTTAAATGTAGGTTTTAGCTGGCCGGCAGCTCCTTGTGCTTTGAATCTTTCTTCATAAAATAACCAGAGCGCTCATTGCTTTTGCATGAGCCTGAGGCATAAAAAGAACCATAAACTTCATTTTGAAATTGTTCTTGAATCTCTAAATATATATGCAGAATAGAATAACTTGCATATAAAATAATAATACAGCTAAGAATTTTTCCTTAGGCAAATTAATAGCCAGACCATTTCCTTCACTTCAGTTTCCTCAGGATAAATATTTGGAAAACTGAATATTGTTCTACTGTAAGCAATTCAAAGTCCTTACTCAATGTAATTTTATATTGAAAGAAAATCTTTTCCAAATTGAATGCACATTTTAATTCATAATTTGAAGAACCAGAAAGCTTAATTTTTATAAAATCAGGTTTATGTCAATGTATTAATATATTTCTGTTTTGTAACTGAAGGCTCATACCCAACTATTAAACCATCAATACTCTAATTTCCTTATCACATAAGTATTGTTTCCTGTATGCAAAATTCAACTTTGTGTAAGATTCTTATTATAAGAAACCTTTAAAACAAATTGTTATTCATATTGTGAAAATTTAAGACCAAAATTGAGGATAATTTGACTTTTGACCATCTTGGAATAGAGCAGTTATTTTTATGGGCTCTTTCATTATATAGTGCATACATTAAATCATAATTGAATTTATTTATGCCATTTATTTATATGGCTAATGTCTACTCACATAAGTAAGAAAAATCTGTTTATATGCTTAAACATCAACTTTTAAATATAATACATAAAGAAGAGAAAAATTAAATAGTGGCATCAGAGTTTATATATATGTTTATAAATATTCGAAAAATATACCTAAGTAAAGTAGAAAAATTATTCATATAAGATACTATTTGGAAAGGAGAGTAACAATTACTTCTTTGTTTTTAATTAGAAACTGCTAGGCATCTTCTCTACTGACTACTCCAGATGTTGAATTAACAAGATTATTGATCTTGTCACATATACTAATATATTTTTAAAGGGATTTCATTTTGTGAGTTATACTTAATAGAGAATTAAGATCTAATATAAAACTTAATTATTTTTTTTTTTAAATCCAGAGGTATTTAAAGGTTTAGAAAGTTCTGGTAGATGTTTGGTCTAATTGAGAGGGATTTTGAGGGATGTCAGTCAGGTAAGTTTATTTGCCCCAATTAGTGATGTGTCATTAGTCTCCAGAAGATGAGCATCTGTGTATCTTAGAACTATGACATTAAAATGTCAGATAAAGCACTCCCAAACTTGCATGTGGTGCTAAGAACTGCTGCAAGTGAAAAATACTTCCACAATTTGTCGTCTCGCTTTCATAGTCCACAATGGCTGTGGCATGGTCTCTCTCTCTCTCTCTCTCTCTCTCTCTCTCTCTCTCTCTCTCTCACACACACACACACACACACACACACACACCAACATACAGACACACACACACAGACGCACACACACACAAACACACAGCAATTTAATACATATTCAAAAATGTGATTTATCAGAACTTCATATAGACAAAATTTAACAGGCTACAAAGCAGAATTTAACACAGAAATAAATATATAGGTAGATAGACATACAGGTAGATAGTTGTATATGTAGGAATATGGTAATGTGTATATAAGTATTAAGTTGTGCCCTTTGATATTTTATAATTTAAACTGTTATTAATGACTAAAGAATCTATGCATTGCAGCTTCTAAATTTGTTAAGTGTGTACCATAAAGGGCACTCACTATTTTCCTATGAAAGTGTCACTAATTTTAAAATACTGGAATAAAGAGTGATGAACACTAATGATCAAAATTCTTCACTGTGTAGTGTAACTATGTTTTCTTAAAATCTAGGAGAAACACAATGAACTTACTTGACTCTCTAGGTCTTTCTTCTAGCTGGTTTTCAGATGAAAACTGTACAGGTGACCTACCTGTTTTCCACAGCTTCAAGCTTCCGGGTGTAAAGTCAGCTCCATCTGCCTCTGATCAAGGTAGAGCAGTCTGGAATTAATCCGGCCTCAGAATTGTGTCATTCAACTTTTGGTTTTAAATAATGATCAGGTTTTGTCACCACTTTGGTTTTAAAATCCGGTATACGCAAGTGAAATTTAGGGAATTCATGCTATAATAAGTGCATAGATCTCACTTAATTTTGTATAGTTTGAAATATACAGACAGATACATGTAAATGCATTCTAATTGTTGCCAGTTAAGTCCTAACATAAAAGTAATTGCACAAAACTCACTTAGAGATGTTTTTCCAAGACTGATTAAATAATACCTTAAGAATATCATGAAATTAAACACATCAAATTTAGGAAAATAAGTGACCAATGGTATTTTGTTTTTGAGTCAAATGAAATAAATATCTATGAAGTCAGCTAGAAAGTTGAGAATTTTATTAGTCTTTGAAAGATTTAGGTTATTTTGAATCAGACTTTCCTTCTCTATATAGATGGTGACATTAACATTGTCATTAAACCTTGAATAAGCTGGGTTATTTTCCTGTATTATAAAAGCCGGATGTGGAAAATGTTAATATAGTGGTTTTTGATTATAATTTTAATTCTGCTGTCATTCAAATACTGATACCAAAATATAACATTAAGCTTCTCAGTGCAGATAAGTGAATATTCTTATTAGAACAGTATTCTATTAGAATTTTCTAATGTATTATTAAATGTCTTTAATATTATATATGACTACCTAACTCCCTTCCTATGATATAAATCAATGAATATATATATAAATACATATTTTAAAATAACTGATGTGTAGGAATAAAAAAATCTTAATGATATATATCTTTCTTTTTTTTTTTCCATACATTGTTTTGTTTTATTTTTTCCATTCAAGAACATAATTAAAGATAAAAAAAAATTTTTTTTCCTTTCTTCCCCTTCT
>PVIU01026922.1:0-21253 GCA_004026605.1 Ondatra zibethicus | reverse complement strand
AGGTAACCCAAACCCAGAAAGATGATTATGGTATGTACTCACTCATTAGTGGACTCTAGCTATAAAATAAAGGTCACCAAGCACTTAGCTCGCAAGCCCAGAGAAGCTGAATACCTAGGTGAACCCAAGGAAAGCATACACAGAACCTCCTGGAAATTGGAAGCAAACAGGATCATCAAGCAAAAGTTGGAAGCCAGGGACGGGGATAGAGGTGGGAGAAATTTCATCCGATGAATGGAGATACATTTCTTAAGAGTTGTGATCATAAAGACCTGATTCTAATGAGATAGTTATTTCTGCCAAACCAAACTTTCATTTGTTTTCCTAAATCAACACAAAGAGAGTACCTTTCTTTTAAAAATTATGTTTACCCTCACACATAGTAGGTTTGTTCTTATCAAGCTGTGATGAATTACGGTACTCATGAGTTGTTTCCATGATGTCCACTTGAAGTCCGTACAGAACCTGCTATAATCCTGTTGTATGTGCCACTTTCTAGCCCCCTTTAAGTGTTTGCTTTATGCCTTTGTTTTAAGCACTAGTGGGGCTGTATCAAGCACTGATCCACTGGAAAACACTTACTGCTTCCAGTGCCAAAAGCAGCCTGTGGTATATAGTGTGTGAACCACACACCCTACTTATGTTCCTCTTGCTTTTACATTGGAGTCCTCTGTGGAGCTTAAAAGCTAATAACATTGGATTCTATCCCTTAGGAAAAAGTGGAAACTGGAAGTAGGCCAAAAGTGAATCTATATGGCAAGACCTTAATAGAGCACTGTTTACAATAAGAAGCATTCCTTCATCTCTGTTTGGGCACAGTTGTTTAACCGGGAAAACACATTCTGCTCATACAGTCCATTTCATTTAAGAAATCATACATAATAGCATCAAAGTCTAGTTGAAATCTTGTTCTCTTTTCCTCATTTTCAGACTTAGTACTATATATCTTAGCTTCTTTTCTGGTGCTGTGAAAAAAATACCCCAACAAGAGCGACTTAAGGGAGAAAATGTTTAAATTCAGAATCTCGGGTTACAGTCTATCTTTACGGGGAAGTCAACAGGCAGTAGAAACTTGAAGCATCCAGTTTCAATATATCTACAGTCAAGAGAAAAAAAGAGTGCATCAATAACTATATGCTATTGTTCAGCTAGCTTCCTTCATTCTTTTACACACAGTGGGCAGGTCTTTATATGCCAGTTAATGGCATAAAGAAAACCCCATGCACAGAGGTCAACAAAATCTAGACAATCCCTCATTGAGACTCTTCCCAGGTGCTTCTGGATTATATCAAGTTAGCAAATACAAAAGGAGCAATATTAGTTAAGTAGACATCTCCATGATATAACTTTTTTAAATGAATTTTTGTCTTCTACAGTCCGAGTTTGTATTTAAAATAAGCCAGGAGCTGAGTGTCTAGCGTGTACTGGAGCATAATGTAGCCATGGGTGTGACTATATGTGACTGAGTGCATTACCTCTATGACTGTGGAGAAAGAAGGGTAACAACTCAAGTAAAGGCCTGCTGCCACATTGAGACTTCCTACGTTCCTCTTTGCTGACACTTAAAGTACTACACAAATGTCAGATTTCTTACTTTTCTCTTATAACCAGAGCAGGTATGTCTCAAGACCATTATGCAAAATGAGAGAAGCCCTAGCTCCTGAACAACAGCAACTAAGGGCCAAACTGCATCTTGTTCCCTCCAACCACTGGAACCTGTGCTGTGGATTGGAATGTCTGGGTTTGATGGCGCGTGCTCATTTGGAATTAAAGTCAGACATAAACTTCCTGAACACCAGAGAAGCAAGCATACTTTGGTAGCACTCAGTCAATATTGTTTTGAATGTATTTCAGGGAGAGCTGGGAGCATTCCCTTCTTTTTCCATAAGCCGCCGTGGAACAGCAAGCTTTATTGATGGGTTGTTGACACTCCTCTTCCTTTGAAGGCTTAACCTATGCCTAAAAGGAGGGGAGAGTTGGGATAACTACAAGTAAAATAATTATAGAATAGTAACAGCATTTCTTTTTAATAAGAAAAAAATTGCCTGTCAAAAGATAGGAAGCCCTTAAGAATCATTGCTTGTCAAGAATTCGACATAGGAAAGAGGGACTTGGCCGTGTGGAAGCTGCAAGTTTCCTTTAGATTAAACAGAAGCAGACAGTTCAAACTGGTGAATTATGACCCAGAAGAAAGCCAAGGGAGAAACCGATTCCATAGCAAACTAAAACCCAAGAAGCTAACCAGGCATAGAAAAGGGAATGTTTTAAAATGTGGTGATCAAGAAACCATTGTTGGCCCAGAGAGATTCCCATAGCCTGTGATTTTTCTTATCATTCCTCAGAGTACTTACAGGCGAGGATGTTTTGGGTATAGCCCAGGGCCACATATGTGTATTCCTCTAATAAGTACCATACCATTGGCTAAGGAATTAAGGCTGTCAAAATCAAAGATCATTGTTAAGAAACGAATCTTGGGTTGTGGTTGTACATTTACCCACGGAAATATCCACTCATATGTTTTATCTTATGGCTTTTGAAATATGAATTCACCAAGAAAATCAGAGTTTTCCTGAAATTGAAGATTACTTCTGACTTTTGTTTTTGTTTTGATTTATGTCCTTTCTAACTTGGTCACATTATCATTTTAGAAAACCGTTTGCACTCTGGATAAGAAGATACCTAGAAAGTTCTTAGCTGAGCCTCTCGGCACACCACCACGTTATTTTCATCAAGGCAGTTTATACCAGGGAAAAGCCAGAGTTTAAACCAGTGGTTCTCAACCTTCCTAATGACATGACCCTTTAGTACAGTTCCTCAGGTTGTGGTGACTCCCAACCAAAAAAATTATTTTGTTGCTACTTCATAACTTTAATTTTGCTACTGTTATGAATCATATAATATTTGATATGTGATCGCCAAAAGGGACTTGACCCACAGGTTGAAAACCTCTGGTGTAAATCTTATCCTAAGAACTGAGCCGACCTCTTTGTCATGCCTTTTACATCTCTTCCATTTCTTTTCTCTCCTTTGGTGATAGAAAGAAGGAATTACTTCATCCTCTAAGCGCAAAATTCTCTAGCACTCCTCATCAAGGACATGCTGATGAATGGGAAACAACTAGAAAAAGAGCATTTTGGCATCTCTACCAACTTTATTGATTATGTGAATCAAAGAGTGCATTCTATTCTAAGGCCTATCAGTCAGGAATCTATTACCTTGTATAGGTTACTTCTTTTTTTAATAGGTTACTACTTGCTATAAATCTATTTCTTTCTTGCTTTAGATGATTACAGTTTGACTAAGCTGCCTTCCTGGTGTGAACTACAAAGCTCTAGAATCGAGTGGAATTCCTTGGGCTAGTGTAGGGAAGAAGATGGAAGGCACCTGCCGGGGCTCTTGGTTCCACTGGAATATATCCTCTTTAATTCGCTCTCTGTATTGGACTATAAAATGAGATTCACTTAAACAAAGAAACAAGTTCTGTGTTTTCGAGTCTGAGTGCTTTGGTTTTAGATAGCTAAACATGATACTGCCAGGAAGGTGGTAGTGTTGTCTTTAAGTGTGCTTTAGGAGAAGGAATCTTCAGAAAGCATCCCAGACACTCCTTTCTCATCACTTCCAGACTAAATCTGCCCTCTAGAATATAAAGACCATCCTACACCCCATATCCATCTTACCAAGGAAAGTATTTGATCATGGTGTAGAACATGCTGCATGTGAGACTTGGTAACCTCACACTGATATTAATCAGAAAGAGCACAGCAGTGATATAGCTCTTACAGGGATGAAATGATATGCAAATACACATAAATTTAAATATACCTTGAGCCAGAAATTGGGCATAGCTAATGAAATGAGCTATGTAGGGGTGTTTATTAAGAATAGTCACTTTTTCAGTGATAGTTGTTTCTCATTTTAATTTCATTTCAACTTTTAAATTTCTTGGTTAACAATAATTGTGCCTACTAATGGGGCAGAGTGGGGGGTTTCACTGCACTGTTCAAATCAGGGTAATCAGCATTTCCATCTCTCTATCATTTCAGGACCAGAAAAATGGAGCAAAGCAAAACGAAACCTAGGATACTACAGGTTCCTTTGACATCCCGTATCTTCTAGCCTTTATCTTTATTTCTTTCTCATCATTCTACCAACTGCCTCCCCTCCTGTTGTCTCTTGGCACTTGCCCTTGCCTTCTTTCTCCTGTTTCCTCCACTTCTCCAGTTTCCCACTCTTCCTTGACTTCCTGGAACATTCTCCTTTCCTCCTGTTTTATGATTTAAATCTATATTGCTATCCTAACTCCCACTTTCAAATGTCCCGTAGTTCCAAGTCTTGAATACTGCTAAGGTCCTGTAGGATTACATCATGAATGCAAGTTACCTGCTACACGTTTCTTAACAAGACCATGGGTCACATGGGTCATCAAAGTCATCTGGTATTTATTTTATGGCATTGGCCAATGCTTTTTGCTTGGGAAAAAGTATTCCACAGCTAATCTGGGACCTAATCAGTCAGTTCTACTTAGTTATTTTTTTATTATAAACCTATAAGGGAATAGATCCCTAAGTTCTTTTAAAATGGCTCCTAAGGATTAAGCAGCAATGCAACAGCTCCTCATAACTGGGAGACAGGTGAGAATTTGTGTGTAAGATAATATAGAGGTAAATTAGATGGCAGTGCTATATCACACTGTAGTGTGAAGGTGAAGCAAAGCAGGACATATAGTGTGTGCATATATAGTGATTTTTTTTCAGGCTGGACTCTATTAACCCTTTAAGAAAAAGGAGGAATGTCATGTCAAAGCCTCTCATGAAATCCATAAACACATCAGAGTAGCAATATGCTCTGGCTTTTAACCTCTTAGGTCCCAGGTCAGGAGTAAACTAAATCATAATGTGTCAACTTGCCCATTGCCAAATCCTGCTCATAGAGCACTGAGTAGAAAATCATAAAATGAGAAAGGAATCAGGACAGCAGGAGGTTGGAGGTACCAACCAGAATACAAAATGACTATATAAACTCCCAGTATGCACGTACATGCGTGCGTACACACACACACACACACACACACACACACACACACACACACACAAAACACACCTCTCTCTTCCAGTTATGTATGTGTCCTTTGTTCTCCTTTTCCAAACTAGTAGAGAATGATTGACCACAGAGGGGTCCATTTTCTCTGTACAGTGAAAACCAGAATGAACTATGCCGGGTGTTCATAAACAGTATGCCCCATTTCATGCCTTCCCTTGTCTGCTCTGCCCAGAGGCTGTAAAAGATGAGAGAGGGTGTCATGCAACAGTTAAGAGCATGGAGTCTGAATGCATACCTGAATTCAATTATTGATTTCTACATTATGAGAAGTGTGACACTGGACAAGTTGTTGTTTTTAACGCCACAAGACAGATTCTTTGCCTGTCAGTTGAGGATCATAATAGTCTACCTCAGGAAGTTGTTGTGTGGATTATATGAGCTAATATTAATGAGTAATTCAATCTTATGTATTCATTCTTGCTATGAACATATGTGCACTGATGTTGACATTTAGATGAGTAAACCTTTTATTACTCTTATTACACAATGATATTGTACACTCAGTAGATTTTGTGTGGACTCATATGGAAACCCACTCAATATGTATAGCATAATTTCCATGGGAAAATGGACTATGAATCCCAAATGCTCAGCTTATGAGAAGATTGCTCAACCATACCCTATCTCCTTTGTAAACTGTTTCATTATATTGGTGCTGATACTTCTTATACTTGAAACATATTTCCCTGAAAGTCTCCTGGCTTATTTTTCAATTACTTAATGTAAACTTTATAAACTGCTATAATGAGTTGAAGTCACAAACTAAAGCTTTTTAATTAAATAGTCCTATTTCAGCACTGCCTTAATGGAAATTTATGGGTTACATATGGATTGTCTTGAGACTCCTTTTGAGAAATGTTGTAACTTCCACAGTGAGGGCTTTGATCTTTCTCAACTGAGGAAATTGCCAATAAGGTAAATTCAATTATTCCTCCAATTAGGCACACTGGTTTTCTCTTAGTACTTGGGTAAACTCAGTTGCACATAGGGGTAGTGAAAACTTTAATGGTTGTATGTTATTGTCAAGATTGTTATAGTTATCTTTGGGATATCTTCAATATTAGAAAATTTTAGTTATGTTTATACAGTGGAAAATACCTACCATTTTAGTTTTGCCAATCATATTTCTAATATAAATGCAGTCTATAAACCATGGTTCTATATTGCCTCACAAAATGTATCAGATCTTATGATCCAATATGCTCTCGTATGAGTACCTTCCCCAGTCAGCCTCAGCTATGGAGGAGAAATTTTTGAAACTGTGAAGTTTTGCAACACAATTTTTTCAAGATCCTGGGAGCACTTATTATCTCCTTTTCATCTCTGGGTTTGTCTGAATGAAACATGTTGTGTTCAGCTTGGTCCAGATGTCCCTCCCTTTGATAGTAAGGCCTTAAATACGCCACTCATGGAACTTTCTTATTTCTCCCCTTGTGAGTAGTGGTAGTCAATGTGATCACACTTTTTTATCATCTCAAAAATTGTGTTTTTCATTCTTTGCTTTTATCTTCTTATAAGTTAACAGAGTACTCTATGTTCTAAACTTTAATATTTTGTGTATCAATTTGTTATATTCCCAGAGTAGCTAAATTCATAAACTTTGACATTTATTAGACAACAATACATCTTTTAAAATATCTCTTTTCAGCAAATGAGTACAAAATTCAGAGATGATGGTAGATGGTATAGTTTCTCCTTTCCTTGGGCTCACAGTCCCGGAGTAATGACAGATCTGTAGATAATCAGTACAACCAGATGCATTGTAAAAATAGACGTGTGGACTCTCAAAGCTCAGAGGAGGGGGAGGGTAACTATCCTCATTGCTTCAGATTGAGGGGAAACAAGGTCTTCGATGCTAAAACACAAAGCAGTCCTCTGCAAACTGGGGTGGCTGAACACTGCATCTACCTGAGAGAGATGCCAAAAACTGAAGAGGAGAATCCCATTTATGTTTGTGCCCCAAAGTCAAGTAACAGTTTACCATATATAAGGAGGAGATAAAGAAAGAAGAAGAGGAAACTGAGAAAGAGTGTTTCCTATTCAGGATTAAGCAACAAATTGGCGTGACTAATATGTGAGCTTTGGTTGGTGGGAGAGGAAAGAGAAAACCCTAGAGCAAGAATAGAACAGACGAAAGCTGACAAAGGAAGAAGAAAGCAAATATACTACATATCATGTCTATCTTTACGTGTCTTGTGGACCAGTGGTTTGGAAACAAATATATTTATCCCCTGGCTCCAATGAAGTGTTGTTTGGAATGATAAATAGGAAGAAAAGCAAAACTCCTTTGACAAATCATTGTACATGTAAACATAGAATCCTAAAATCTCTATTATTTCTCTCCACCTTCTCCTTTCTCCCTCAAATGCTCTTGGGGAGGAATCTGGAGCAACACCATCCAAAACCCACATCTTTGGACAATAGGAGACCACTAAGAACTTTTAAGAAAATAAATGAGTGACAAGATATAAAAAAATTGGGGGGAGATAGAATTCTTAAAGGGGGTGGACTTAAGAACAAAAAGGTCCAAATAAGGAAAATCAATTAGGACAGTATTAAAGCTGTCTGAGAATAGTCCTGATCCTAAGCAAAGATAATGGTGATAGAATTAAGTAGATGACTGTGAAAGCCATGGCTAAATGCTGCATGGGTAGAATCTAGGAGAATAACTACTGAGAGTTGTGAGGTTGGGGTGTGAGGCAAGAGATCACAGAAATGATCCTATTCTTTCTTGCTTACACCAGAAGCAGCTAACTAGCCACAAAAATCTCTTGTCCAGTTTCTAATAAGCAACTCATTTTCCTTGAATTTTCAGTGACTCTTTAAAAGTGGCACATGAGCACGCATGTGCAGATTTATTTTCCCCAGTCAGCTTCAGCTGAGATTTGCCTTTGCTGGTAAAACCCTTTCTTGTTGTCATTGTTGTGTTGGCTACAACTGTATTTGCGTCTCATTAGCAAGGCAGAGGGCAGCAATTTTCTTTTTTATGATGACAGCCCCCAGCTTATGCACCAGATGTGTTCCAAAAGTTCCATTTTAAGTTAATTATTTGGAACCTAGAGTGCATTTCCCCATAGAAACAGTCTTATACATAGTGATTAGGTTCCCAGGCTGGACCACAAAGGGCAGCTTAGTCCATAATGTAACTGAATGTATGGATTTTTACAATGGAAATTAGGTAGAAATAATACTGTTGCAAATAAAATAAAAACAATAATTTGAAAAGAAGTAGTCTGAGGTTTTTGTTTTCCTTGAAGGACAGTTCTTGATGAAAATAACATTGACTTCTAAGACGACAAAGTACAATAGATGAATATTGGACAATACAGCTTTTAAAATGCATTTTAAGTAATGTTTCCGGGTAGGGAGTTAAAATGATAATAATAATCAGTATTTTGTCCCTTGTAGAAAAATTTGAAAGTTGAAATATATATTTTAAAAACTAAGCCACCAGTAATTGTAATGCCAGAGAGAGTGCTACTTGTAACAAATGTCTGTCTTCACTTTTTTCTTAATATATGTAATTTCATAGGGCATGTTCACTGTACAAAGTGATAACTTTCAGAAGGGCATTTTGATTCACGTGCTAGTCTGTTCTTGGGTAATTCTGACCCTCATTCATCTGTCCTGTCCCCCACTACTCATCCCCTTCCTTTTCCTCAATGGTTCCTCTTCTACTTTCTTGTCATTGGAAATCTAGATTTCACTTAGAAAAAGAAGCATGATGTTTGTCTTTCTAGGTTTGGCTTATTTTATCTCCTTCACTTCCATCCATTTTCCTAGGAATGACATTATTGTCTCTTACATCGCCTTCCATAGTCAAGCAATAGCAGTTAAGGTACATCCAACATGAAGAACTTCTACTACAGTGGCAACTAGTATTGTTAGTGAAGGAGAATTGGGGCAACAACAAACCAGGCTCAGAGTTGACTGCTAAACTCTAAATCAATACAACCTGTGCTCTGTCCCACCTTCCAACAGAAACCATGTCCACATTATTCTCTAAAATGGGCTTTTTGAAAACATATAGAATAAAATAAGAAGAAAACTGATTTATACCTGTGATTTTACTATGTGTGTGCTGAGTATATTTGAATACTTTTTTTTTTCTTTTTAGGCCTTATATCTGATAGCCACTAATGGAACTCCAGAACTCCAGAATCCCGAGAGACTGTCAGCTGTATTCCGTGACTTCTTAAATCGCTGTCTTGAGATGGATGTGGATAGACGAGGATCTGCCAAGGAGCTTTTGCAGGTGAAAATTAAGTGGGGCAATTACAAATGGAGAGTTGAGTTGCTGTGTTGAGCTTCTCCATGTCAGTGTGAGACAGTTGAGAGACTGTTGAGAGACAAGTATTGAGAATTATGCTACACATAAGTATAGATATGCATTTATTACAGGGATGATTGATCATGTTGTCTTGCCTTTTCTCAGAAGAATTTGTATTTTAATCTATAATTCTGTTGTGTTCTTCCTGAAATCCTACTCTGCAAGGAAAAAAACAGCTGTGACTTTCTGGTATTGCTGGAATTTTTTCCTAAGCTTCACTTGTGCCTTTGGATGGTATATGCAGGTTCTCTTGGCCAGAGGTAATTTTCTACATAACTGTGCAATAATTTCCCTGACATTTGCCACTCTCATGGTTTACTGGGCAAAAGCCCTTTTGTGTGTGATGCCAAATGACAGACATCAGCTTGCCTGGCTGAGTACCAACCAGTGGAGAGTGCCTCTGTATCCATTTGTCCTTCTCACTGCTCTCAGGACCAATTTATATGATGATAATTGGGGCCGTTCACCTCCCAAACTCTATGTATAAAATCTCATTCAGATCTTTCAAATATGTGTGGGAGTTGTTGTTGTCTTATTTTGCAGATGTGGAAATAGAGGCTCACACAAGTCTTGAAATGCAAAAGAGCTCTAATTTGAGCCTAGAATTGCCCAATTTTCCACCATACATGAAATGAAAACTAATGTAGATTTTGAAAAGATGGATTTATTTGACAAAGCAGCACATACCCAGGATTACACAAACAATTCCACTGCTAGGGACCTTTCTTCAGGATGAATATAAAGAGCTATGGCATCTAAGAACAACTGCTTGTTCTCTCTGTGACTTTGAATACAGAAGGCTAAACAAAAGATGCAATATTGGTGTGCAGAATGCTAACCATAGATTCACGGTGTTCTTGCCTACTTCCTTGCATGGAAAATTCTGTTCCACTTGCTTCTAACATCCTTCGAGGGACAAGGACCCCCATCTGGGGGAAAGATTCTTGACCCCTCTGCACAAGTACCTTATTTAGAGGTACTGGAAAGGATGCACCATTGCAACACCCCTTTCCTGCTACCTGTGAGCATTTTCCAGATCACCATAGGGTCATAAAATATCAAATCTATAATGACGCTTTGTTAATCTTCTAATGAGTTCCCACATCATAGATGCAAAACATGAACTCGTAAATGCTTCAATTCCACTTCTTTCTAAGTCTGTCACCACATATTATCCCTGTGCTGATATATCTCAAACCATTTTTCCAAGGATGCCAAAGATACAGGATCGTTAATGTAACCACACAGATAAATAGAGCATACAATCAATTATCTTTCATTGTTCTGACTCCAAAGCTCCTGTAACTTATGTCACACAAAAAGGCTTTGTTGTGGAGCTTTTAATATATCTTTCAAAACGTTGAATTAAAAATGACCAACAAACATTCTAGAGCAGTAGTTCTCAACCTGTGGGTCACAATATGCAGATATTCTGCATACTGAATATTTACACTAGGATTCGTAACAGAAGCAAAATTTCAATTATGAAATAGCAATGAAAATAATTTGATGGTGGGGGGTGTCCCACAACATGAAGAACTGTTTAAAGGACTGCGGCACTAGGAAGGATGAGAACCACTGCCCTAGTGGAAATGTCCAGCAGACAATGGAAAAGTAGGACAGGAGGACAGGGAAGACATCGGGGAAGGTTATAATGGAATATCTTTATAAAGCTGATGATGGGTTGAAAATGTGACAAAAAAATGAGGTCTGTAAGAAATGAAGTAGCAAAAGAAGCTAATGAGAGCTATGTTATAGTGAGTGAGAGGTAGGAAGGTAAAGGATGGAAAGAGGATAATCAGAAGGCCCCCACCTGGGGAAAAACCCGCACTAAGGGAAGACCCGCGGTGGTAGAATGTTATCATCCTGCAAAGAAGGATGTTCGAAATGTTCGAAAGAAGGAAAGGGATTAGTTTGCATCAACTCTTGTAGATGAGCCAAGAAAAGTGGCGGAGACACAGCTATTGGGTTTGGCAACTAGGGAGCCAAGGGTTTCAGAGTAAAATTGATTTTGATGTTCAGTTGAAGCTACTTTTTCAAGTCCGAGAGCAGCTCCAGCACCATTCATCAGCTTAAGAAATGTAGAGAGTCTGGCCATTACTGAGTGAAATTTTCCAAGCTCCATACTGAAGACTTTCTAGCTGTGCCAAGTAAGTTTCCATAGGATTTCATGACATCCAAAGACCAAAAAGACAAAAAGAAATCCTGCACAAAAGCTGGCAGGGATTTTAAAAATAAAATAGTGTCTGATGAGTGCTCAAAACACATTTCAATGGAAAAGAAGGGAGATAACTGAAGATGTAAAGCTACACTCACACAATGGTTCTCAACCTGTGGGTCATGACCCCTTTTGGGGGTCACATATCAGATATTTACATTATGATTCAGAACAGTAGCAAAATTATAGTTAAGTAGCAACCAAATAATTTTATGATTTGGGCTCAGCACAACATGTGTTAAAGGGCTACAGAATTAGGAAGGATGACAGCTACTGTACTAGTGGGAAGGAAGAATTCTAGTAATGCCTCTTCTTTCATTCCTTTTACAGCATCCATTTTTAAAATTAGCCAAGCCTCTCTCCAGCCTCACTCCTCTGATTATCGCTGCAAAGGAAGCAATTAAGAACAGTAGCCGTTAGAACTGCGAGCCTTACCCCTCACCGTCTCCCTGATGAGTAATACTGAAATAAGACTCTACTGCAGGAAACCTGGAAGAAAAGACAGTCAAATGGGGTGGGGGTTCTTTAACTTTCAAGTGAATAGAAACTTCTTATAAGCCTTTTTCCTACTCTCTCAGACTATGTAATTTATTTGTAAACCCGAACTGCAGCCCACACAGGGCAGCAATGTTGAAGTGGCCCTTAAGTGGTCACTTCCACCGTGAAGCGAAAGAGCCAGTAGTGAACCCCCTCATTTTGTGCATTTACTTTGAAGAAAAAGATTTCTCAAAGATGCACACTCCCTCTTCATAGTGTTGTCTTTGTTTTTAAGTTAGACAGTAGTCCCTCTTGCATTCGAACCTCTTTCAAAACTCCTTACCCAATGTGATGTTTTTTCACTTGCATTGTCATTAGATGTCCAGAAGAAATAAAAGATGTCAACATGTTTTTTTAAAAAAAAAAAGAAAAAAGGAAAAAAAACAAAGAAAACAAACAAACAAAAATGAAAAAAATAGAACAAGTGCTGTGTGAAACTGTGGACGTCCATGCCCTAATAGAGTCGCAATTTTTTATTCTTCTTCTGTAGTGGTGGCTTGGTTTGTGTACCTATTTTTCTGCATTTGTATTGGAAAAAGTTTCCTTTAAGACATTTTCCAAAAACAGAGAGGAATATGAGTGTTCAGGATGAGCTTTTAAAAATTGTGTCTAAACAGAGCTCTACTTGTGAGATCCCGTCATATTTTACAAGGATGCTCATGTAGTAGTGGGATTGTTGTGTAAAGCAGTTTGTTGGCCTGTGATAACAGAAAAATGGCACACACTGAAACTGTGGCAGTGCTTCTGGGTGAGTCCAGGTCCGAAACCTAGGATATCCAGATAGGGGAAACCTTACTTACACAAAGATGGGACTTTCTCTGAGAGCCAAAAGGAAAACGCAGAATTCCTTGGACAATAAGTAGGCAAAGATAATAGTGAATTTAATCCTCTCTTGTGCTCCTGTAACATAGGCATTGTACAATAGGCACACTATGAGGAAATAGATCCATTAGTCAACATTCTTCATGATAAAAATTATTCATTTTGACAATGTGTAACACTTAGGAATTTTTTAAAATCAAGAGATTGGAGATACAGTATTCATCTCTGCAAGAAACGGGAAGTCAGTGAAAGCTACTTCCCCGTCACCACACCACTAAATACTTGCTGTTTCCTCTCAATATTTCCAATCTCTTTGTCAGGATATGGTGTGTTCTATTTAGTTACTTGGGCTTTTGTCCTTTTAAAGGCTGTTCATAAAGATGTTAAAAGCTCACCAAGAAAATAATTTTGATCTGTATTTGTATCTCTGCAGAACTATCAGTCCAATGGAATTCCTTTTGTGGCTTGAGGAAAAATCCTAAAGTCTACTATTATTTCATTATATATATATATTTATTAAAATTTGTAAGTTGATATTTTTAATCTTCTGGGAGTAGAACAACATCTGGAAGGTGTCTACATAGAAAATGATATGCTTCTCTTCTGAGTGTATAGTCAGTTTTATGAATTCTAGAAATTTTGTTTCACTAGGCCCAGCAACCTATGCTATACAACATTTCTTCATTTGTAGAGATAGAGAATCTGAATAGAGTATATCTACATTCAGCAAGAGGGGAAAGAGCTCAATGGCATATACCTTTCTCCTCTGTGAGGTACATCTGCCCATTTAACCATCCATCCATCCATTCCTTTAAATGAAAGCACTGTCTCTAGAGTTTCTGCTGACCATGTAGTGCATATGTTTATGTTGAGAAGATACCACTGGTGGATTTCCTATTTTCCTATGTATAAAATTAGGGTGGGGTTTGACCCTCCCCTGAAAATATTTACCATGGAATAAAAGGCAAATATGAAGAGAAAATCAAATGATTATATTAATTTCCTGTTTATTTTGCAAAGAGGTATCTGAGCCTAAAAATTTTAAATGTCACACCTCTCTAGTGAGAGAAAAGAACCTTAATTTTTACTTTACCTTACTTTAAATTAAGGATTTTTTCCCACTTGTAATGCCAGGGAATTCCACAAGATACCTGGGATGTAAATACAGTTCAATCGATGGCTATGCTCTGCTAATAGAGCCCAAACCCTGGTTGGGAAGTCCAAGACATCCTTTGCATGTTGTAAAGGCCTTTGTTGTTGTTATTGTTGTTGTTGCTGTTGCTGATTATTATTGTTGTTGTTGTTGTTGTTATTTAAAAAAAAACCCTGGAGCAGTGATCCTTCAGATCACTGTTGGCAGAGAAATGGCTGCTCTTTATGCCCTCTGTTCAGCATATTAGCAGTGAGGGGTTAGGTACATATTTACCATCACTTTGTACAAAGATTTAATATGTTCCAGTAGATATTGCTTGTACAAAATTATATCTATGTACATGTTTTAATTAGAGCAGCTTCTAAAGTCTCTTCCCTGTGTTGACAAGTCACATATATTTCTAATAAGTATTAGAGAGGAACTGTTTCTCATGCCAAAATGATGCTGAAGGATCCATATTCGGGATACTTGAACAACCAGACCTCCAGATGGTTAATAGTTTAGTCCCTTTCCTTTATTTTGTTTTGAGCTCATTTTAATCCAGGTGAGTCTATCCAGTTCTTTAACGTTGCTAGTGTGCCCTGAGACATTTGTGGGCACATTTTCGAATGTTGATTCAAAAGTCCTGAGATAGGAATAGGGCAGTGGGAAAGTCAGGGAAGGGTGAGAAGCACAGTAAAGATTATTTATTTAAGAAAGAATAGAACATTAATATTGTAGCAAGGATCTGGTTCGTTGTCATAATCCCATGAAGATTGGCGGATGACACAATCCCGCTAAATCAGTCACCATGTTGGGAAATGACTTCGTTCTTGATGAGCTTGTCTATGTGTCTTTGTAAATATTTGTGCGTCCATGTTCCATTTTGGCTACTGGATGGCCAAGTCACATGAAAAGATTTAAATCAAGTATTTATTCTTTAATTGTGTTGTTCAGGTTTCTTTCAGGCTTGTGAATTGCACCTACAGTGTTTCAGTTTAACCAGCTAATCCTCACGCCTATCTCTCTTGTGAAGCACATTCCATTGCTAAAAGAAAAAGAAATATAGATTGCTTCCTGTTTTCTGTATAACTGTTTTTTGATAGTTTGAGATGTTTGTCTATAATGGATATTTCTCACCTCAAAGATCGTGTAAATACTTATATTAATTTCCTCAATGGGTCATTTATTTCTAATGAGGCTGCCAGTTCTCAGAGAGAGTCTATGAAATCACTTTTAAATAACACAAACATGGATTACACCTATGTAAAAAGAAGTGTGCATATGGATAAAGACTGGGAACACAGATAATTGAAATCGGTTGTGTTAGGGTGGTGGGATTATGTGAAATCTTTTCTTTCAGAAAGTTACTTTCTTTGATATTATTATATTATTAATTTAAAAAATAAACAACAGAAAGAGAACTATAGAAACATAGAAGAGATGCCAGGAGCAAATGCCTTCTGGCCAGAGCCCAGAGCATGCAGGGCAAAGATATTTCCTAGTTACAATTATTCTGTAGGCTTTATACTTGCCTAGGTACTGAGGTTGGCACATGCTCAGGTATGGCACATGCTTTCTTATGAGACTATTATCTAAGTCAAAGCTAAGGAGATGTCACTGCTAGAACTCCAAATGTATACTGCTATAAATCAAGCTTCCTTCAGCTTTGGTATGGCATCCAGGTGTCTATTTTGTTTGCCTTAGATTGAAGAGCTGACAACTTGATTAGCCCCTTTGATAATATTTGTTTCAGGTGCCTCCTTTCTCGATTGTCTTAAAAGATTTGCAAAGTCAATTTTGGAAGAACAGAAGGATGAAATAGCTAGTTCCCACAATTTTCTTGCATAACAAGACCTATCATTCTAAAAACGTTCTTCTCTAAATGGCCATAGGTAAATCCCATTAGTTTCAATAGAAATTAACATATACAATTAAACCTAACTCCGAGTTTCTTAAGAGAAATAGTTAGGATTGCCTGTCAGCATTCAGTTCCAGTCCTGTTAGTTTTGGCTTGAGGTGGTCTCCTTGTCCTCTTGTGCTGCATAATTACAGCTTGTACTCAGCAATTGTGGTTTTTTCAAAGAAAGAGAGACCAACCACCAAAAGAGAAGAAATTCCTTCTAACTCACCAAAGAAATTTTAGGTGAGAACTTTATTAACGTATGTCATACAGTGTCAATCAAAAGCAGACCCAACCCCCAGAATTCTCACAGACTTTTACTTAGTTATTCACAATATGTATGGAAGTCGTAACCTTGCTATCCTGGTTGAATCTCATTCTTTTCTGAACTTATTGCAGTTAATATTCACTTACACAAATGAAGGGTGTGTGGTATAAACATCTCCCAGTCTTGGAAGAAGAAGCCTGAAATTCAGCATTTGTAAACCGACAGTCTAATGGGCCTGGGATTTGGAATAAACTTAACACACAATACTGAACATATATTTGCATGTGGATTGGAAAGGAAATAAATAGGGCCTTGGAAATAAGGGCAATGTTTCTCTTATGAAAGAGTTTTTTCATAAAAGACATTTTTACTCTAGTTTTTGGTTGTTCAGCTTTTAGTTTTATCATTGCTTTTCTGCTTCACACTCCTTTAGTGATCAAATATATTGAACCCAACTTCTCATGCCTGGGAATGTCTGTTTATCATTAAACAGTATCTAACTGAATCTGCAAATGTGGGACTCGAGATGTCATCATGTGCACACCTCTGACTAGAAATACACTATCAACTTGTAACATGTACTGCCACTTCATATCATTGAACTTGAAAGGTGAACTTACAAAGTCAAACTAGTGCCATCAGCGTCTCCACGGAAGCTGCCATTGGGTGAATGCTGTCCTGTAATACCAACAGCATGGCAAGTACTGTGGTCACCTGATTCAGAACCAAGGAAAGGACTGACAACAATGCCAGAAAATGAGTCAGATATAGTAGAAGGAGTCCTGCCCAGGAAAGAGACATAGATGTTGACATGGGCATTTTGCCTAACTTGCTATGTGACCTTGAGCAAAAAACGTAGCTTTATATTTACTCATCTATAAAATAAGGGTGTTGAATTAACTGCTCTTCAAGGTCTTTCCAAAAGCTCTGACATTGTGTGGGGCAACAGTTTGCCTTACAAATTTATCTTAAGCCTAGATCTCTTATGTTGCTGTTACATTGAACTATGTGAGATGAAAAAACTCAAGTAAATGAAGTTAACAGCACCAGAGAATGCTGATCAAACTCATGGAAACCTTCCAACTTCTTCACAATAGTTTTGTTTTTATTTTAATGTGTTTTTTCCACTGGATGTTCCCAGTTTTCATTTTCTATACACTGTATGTAAAGTCTGGTTTCCATTAAACTGTGGCTAGAATTCGCTACTAGAACAGAAATTCACTGTCACATTTCACAGAATAAAACTGTACTTGGGCCTTTCTTTTCCTATGAAACAGTTATGGGCCTGCGAGCATTGAAGTAGAAATGGCACAAGGATGGCAGAACCCAAACATTTTAATGGCTAAGACCACAGAGTGGACCTATGTACTTACAAGTTGCAAACGTAGCAACAGAAAGGCAATTGCGTGCTTTTAGCTAACAAATTAACTATTGGGCTTAAATAAACCATTTCTCATGAAAACGCCCACAGCAATTGGCTAGTTATATGAGTGTGCTATTGAGAAGAAGATAAACTAGAAGTTAGTTTGGCGGATGGTCCCTACTGTCTGCCTACAGCAGAGTGCCAACCAGCCCTGGGGTGTGAAATTCAAGTTCAATGTGTGTGCTTGTGTGTGGTGTGCTTTTCGGACCCGCATATACTATATTCATTAGTGATGGTAATATCTTTCACCATTAATGGCTTGAGTTTATAAATCTCAGTACTTCTGCAGTAGGAGCCAGATCACATGGATACTGATGTCTACTGGGATTGAACTCATAACATCCAAATAAAATAAATTGAGGAGAATCTTCATTTTCACTGTTTATCGGAGTTGTATCTCATTTGGCTGTGCATTAATTTTGTCAAAATGTGTTATTTGTAAACCCATGTGTAGTGAAATTCTTCTGTAATTTTGGATTAATGGTATTTATGGTCTTACGTTTGTTTGATTTTTAAATTATTTCTTTTGTAGACTTGCTGATGGTGTGACTCACCTGTCTGCCCTCAGCAACTGGTCGTTTTGAGGATTTTAATTTCTGATATTTTATTTTAAATTGTGGTTGAAGCAATAGAAATTTGAAATATGGATTGTGCATGATTGTGTCTTGAGTGTAAAAATATTGCAGTTTGAAACTTGGACCTAAAGTATTGCAAATAAAATGACAAACATCAATGATCTGTTGCTTCTGTCATCTGTTGATCTTCCACCCTGCCCTGAATTCATCACTCACTTTGCCTCTTTACGTTTTAGAAGGAATCACCCTCTTTCGGATGTAGAGTGGCAAAATGGCCAGCACTTTACCAATGCAACAGATGATGCCCCCACAGAATTTTCCACGGAAATACTCAGATTCTCTATGTGGCTTTTACATGGACTAGCTCAGAGAAATGAATGTGTACATTCAGCACAGGGCAAAACCTTGGCAGATCCCAAAGGTAGATGAAGGAAAATCACCATGAGAGTTTACATGTGGCAAACACTTGGATTTTGATTATCTTTCTGCTTGGAAATTTCTGAGCATACAATGTCATCTTCATGATGTTCTGATCTGTCTTATTTATCTTTTTCAAAGATTTATTTTTATTCATGTGCTTATGTATCTACATTATGTGCAGATGTCTGTGGGTGCCTATGAGGGCCAGATAAGGGCACAGGATCTCCTGGAAGCAGAGTTCCAGGCAGTTGTGAGATTCCTGATGTGGGTGCTGAGAACTGAACTCCAGTCCTCTGCAAGAGTAGAAAGCACCCTTATCTGCAGAGCCACCTTTCTAGCTCCTTCTCATATCTTATATCAGTATCTTCTTTTTAGTATCTGTTTTTGTTGGTAACCCCGTATCCAATTATTACTGATTCATAAGTACACGGGTGTGCAGTTATCTACTAAGGCATGAGCAAAGGAGATTGGCTCTCAAATCCTCAGCAGCCATCAACTATCAACAGTTCTTCCAATATGAATGGGGCCTTGGGGCCCCTTCCTGATCCATGATAAAATTTTGACTGGCTTGATTTCATTCAGGTCTCGTTCAGATAACCACATAGTCTGTGCACTGATGTGCAACAGCCATGTCTCCCTGAAGTCAGCACTTCGCAGCTCCACTCTCCATCTGCTAGTTCCTACATTCTCTCAGCCTCTGCTTCTGTGAAGTTCAATGGGCCTTGGGTGGAGGGAGGTTAATATAAATAACCTATCAACAGCTGGGAACTCATAGTTACCTGTGCTCAGCAGTTTAACCAGTTTTGTGTCTCTGCATTAACCACTACCCTCTGCAAAAAGAAGTTTCTCTGACCGTAGTTGAGAGGATCACAGATCTATGGCTATAAACACAAATGGTTAGAATTACAGGCTAACAGCATGACAATTTGGCAAAACAATAACAGTAGGTTCCTTCAAGAGTCTATGATCTCCTTAGTCAGGATCTTTTGAGCAGATTTACAGTTCAAGGCATGATATCCCTCCAGTGGAGAGACCTCATACCCAATCAGAAAGCAGTCTGTCAACCCCAAAACCTATGTATGACTATTACATCAGTGGGGCCACTTTGCCAGCAGGTCAGTATTGTAGCATGCAGTGTCCACCACTGAGCAAACACGCTGATGCCTTTGTCTCTCAACAGCCTGCACTCAGAAAGCAGACTTTCTGACACTGTGCAAGCTAGCCAACTTGGAAAGAATTTCTTGGTAAGTTTGAGGTTAATCTCTCTACCCCTTGCATCCGAAGTAAGTGTTGTCTTCAGCAATAGGGTCTTATCATCTACATATGGTGCACAGCCAACAACAATGGCAATATCCTGTGTTTCTTGGGTGTACTGGGTCTTTAAGACCAATAACTGATAAGGAGGCAGCCTGTATCTGTTACACGAAGTTTTCCTTTAATAATCCATATATTCTTGGAGCAACATTGCCCACAATGTAGGGTACTACTGTTCAACCACCCATACACACACACACACATCCATATATATATGTAAAATCACTATATAGCATATATATTATATATGTATGTATACATATATGTATAATTTGTTTACAAGCTAGTGGATTTTCATAAGGCTTCATGTGTTCTTGGCTAACCCGCCCCCTACATTCCCTTCTCCCTAACTCCCCTATCCCCACTTAAATTTTTAACTATGAGTATAACTTCCCTCTCCTTTAATATCACTTGTGTTCTAGTATCCCTTCTCGCTGAAATTTTTCTTGGGTTGGAATGCAGATAAAAGCACGTTAAGATTCCATCTCACTTAAGGAAGTATGGCTCAAATCATGAATCTAACTGACAAATGCTGGCCTAGATGTGGAGAAAGTAGAAGTCTTTATACACTGATGGTAAGAATGTAAAGTAGTGAAGATACTGGGGAAGTCAGCCTGGAGGTTTCTTGAAAGCGAGAAACGGAACTACCACATGACCCATCTGTATTCTTCTTAGCAAATGCTCAAAGGACTATATCATATCACAGAAATACTTGCACATCAATGGTTCATTCATAAAAGCCAGGAAACAGAAACAGCAAAGGTGACCAACAACTGAAGAATGAAAAATGAGATTATAAAATTTGTAGGTAAAGGAATAGAGCTATAAAAATATACTGAGTGAAGTCATGCAGGTTCAGAAAAACAAGTCATTTATTCTCCCTCATATGTAGATCCTAGTTTTGAATCCTTTGTATGTTTAGCGGAAACATATGTGAAAGTCAGGAAACTAGAAACTGGCTACCTTAGAGAAAGGGTATAATGTAATACAGTTAAAGTAGAAGTTAAGGGAAGCACTGTGGACAGATGTCTTCAAACATGGAGGAAGGTAAAATCAAGAAATGGGGTGTTGGCAGAAGGCCTAAACAAAAGGAAAGGTGCATGAAAAAATGGAGAAATGATTCTTTTTTTTTTTCCATACATTGTTTTGTTTTATTTTTTCCATTCAAGAACATAATTAAAGATAAAAAAAAATTTTTTTCCTTTCTTCCC
>PVIU01026921.1:0-21259 GCA_004026605.1 Ondatra zibethicus | reverse complement strand
GATGGAGAAGGGGATGGGAATGGAGAAGGGTATGAAGATGGAGAAGGGGATGGGAATGGAGAAGGGGATGAAGATGGAGAAGAGGATGGGGATGGAGAAGGGGATGAGAATGGAGGTGGTAGGAGGGTTTGGAAGAATATGAAGATAGAAATGAGGACTGTACTAACTGTAGGGACAGGAATAGAGATGAGAGTTGATAAACCGGGAATGGTGATGAAGATGTGGGCGTAGATAAGATAGAGATAAAAATTGTGCTCTTCCCAAACTTGTCACTATTTCCTTCATTATGGCGGACTTAGGTTCCTATCAATCACACAGAATTTTTTATCTCTACTTCCTCTGCAAAACAAAGGTCAAGAATTTAAAGCAAAAAAATGAAAGCATAGTCACTATAAAATTTCCAGTTACTTTATTACAAAATGTAGATATTCTTTTAGTAAAAAATATTCAAGTATTGGAAAGATGGGACGTGCCTAGAAGTAATCTCTGCTTCTCAATTTCTATTTCCAAGAAAATACCACTTGAAGGCTTATTACTTCAAGCTTCCAAAGATGTTTATGAATGTCTAGGCATATATTTTAATAGAAATGGAGCCATATACATTCCACTTAGTAAGTTTCATTTTAACTTAATGAGATATTGTGGAAATCTTTTCAGGTAATTTCATGTAGACCCACTTCATTCCCTTTTTTAAGGTCTCTGTAATGTCCCATAATGCCATAATTTATTTAACCAATGTCTTCTTGATGGACACTTAGATTGCTTTCAGATTTGTGCTATTACAAACAGAACTGCCATGAAAAGTCTTGTCTGTGTACCTTTCTTTGCATACTTATATGATTATGTTCAAAAGTTAAATTCCAGGAACTGAAATTGCTAGATCAAAGGGTATGGGTAATATGCATTTTGAAGTTCGGTAGACTGTGCCAAATTGTGCCCATCTCAATTCAGATGTTATGATCTTTCTCTAATCACCTACTTCTCTGATGGACTGAAAATAAGAATCCCCAAATTTATGGAGTTAAAGGTATAGGGAGGAGAGAGGGTTTTTTTTTTTTTCTGAAAGAATATACGTCCTTTCTCTATGTTTTTGTTTTGGATTTTTAGTGAGGCAGATTGAACCCAGGGCCTCCTACTTGCTAGGCAAGCTCTCTCTTCCCACTCCAAGACCATGCCACCCCTCCTTACTTTCCATGCAAAGCCTTTGAAGAAGCATCATTGAGGCAAAGTCTGACTCAGGGTCTTCCCTTAGTCCTACCCCTTTACCAGAAGCTGGGACATGGTGTGGCCCTTGTGAATCCACATCCCTTTGCTGCCTCCTGTAGTATTCTCATTTATAATGCAACAGTGTTTTAAATTTGTCCCCTCTCCTCATCCGCTGTGCCCCTGTCTACCTGATGGGGCTACTATAAGAATGTCTAAGAGTGCTGACCTAGTCAAGTTTCTGCTACCCCGAGAGAATCCCTGGCACAGCAGGGTGACTTTTCAAGCCATTACAGGAGAGCACGTGATCAAGGGCTGGACAATCCAGCAAAAAAGATGGCCTCTTTTGTGAGACTCAGTCTAAAAGATGCCTCAGGCCAAACTTATAAAATTATTTTGTCTGAAACTCTGATTTTATGGTAAGCAAGAATTTTTTTTAATATCCCACCTACCATTGGTAATCTCATTATCAGAGATGTACATAAGACTTTGGCTTAATTCAGCCAACATTTTGGAGGTGCTGTGAGTGATCAAGCTCATTAAAGTACACTAGGAGTCTGCTGAAAAGCACGTGCCCTCTCTTGCTGTGAATTATAGCTAGTTGGGAAAGGCGAGAAAAAGAGTTGTTCTTATTGAAATGGACGCCATTTCAAAAAATTCTCTGGGGTCATAAGTAGTGAAGGTACACACAGGCAACTGCCCACGGAAGCCTAGCTGGAGAGAACAGTGTCTGTCTTTCACTTTTATTGGAGAGTAGGAATCTCACTACCTAAAAGGCATCTCAGGCCAGAAAGCACAGCATCTGGATAGGATGGAGCAAGTCTTGGGAAATCATACTACAGAGACTTCAAGGCCACATCTGAGGCTCAGACACACTCTTGTCAGGCAATGAGACTGGTGTCTGGCAGTCAGAGTCACTGGGGGGAGAAAATTCCATTGACACCAAGAAAGGAAGCAAGCAATAGAAATAGTCCAGCTAACCAGGAATCCCATATCTAACAAAGGCAGATAGAGGGAAGAATGGAAAAGAGGGAGGAAAAATGAAGAATATAGCAATGAAGCGAGGTTTAAAGTAGGCAGTGCGTGGGATTCATGAGTAATTATCTCCGTAACAGCAATGGCTAACAATTACGTTGAGGGCCTACTCAAAATCAAGCACATGCTAAGCCCCATTTAATCCCCTCGATGTCTCTAAATATTTGCATTGAAGTAAACGAAGACAGAACAATACCAAAGGCTACTCAGGTTACAGGCAGGCTCTGAACACCGTGTATTGCCACCAGTTACCCATTAGCCACTGCCCCTACCAGCCTCCAGGAGTCAGGGGGCGTTGTCCATGCCTGCTGCAGACCTGATCTTGCTCCCCTTTCCCAGTTCCTCGCCTTTGCTGCCCTAAAACACAGCCATGGTAGACACAGCTTTTCCACCTGACCGCTTCACCCTCCTGTCTAGCAAAATCTAAGAGTTAGAAAGAACCCCCGGTTCAAGTGCAAATCTCTGAGCTATCAGGAGAAACAACTTCCCCCTCCACCAGATTTGCCTTTAAGTTTTTACTTAATTCAACCTCTTGCAAAGAAAATGCCTGCAGGCAGGCACCTGCCTCTTCGTCTCCCATCCCACCTTGCTGTCAGGTGGCTTTCAATTCGCCACGCCAGAGCGTGTCCACCCGCATCTTCATCAAGATTTCCAAGAGGGCACTGACAAGCTTTTCAGGTACTTAAAGCAAACTTGCACGACAATTCTCCTTGACACTTGAATTTTTAAGAAGCCTCGCCCTGGAGTCCAGGAAACCTAGCTCTTTAGATCTTTAGAAGCCACGTTTCTGCAGCCTCTTCCTTGCAGCTTGTCTTGTGGCAAGGGTACTGCAGGATCCACCTGAAAGCGTATTAAGCACCATGGTCAGATTTACATGCTGATACTAAATGATGGTGGCCTTATTTATTGGCATTTTTTTCTTGACAATTGAAATGTATGGATCTGTTCGGCGCATTGTCAGTGAGTATGTGGCTGGCCTACAAACACACTCCAATGGCACACTTCTACACAGCACTAATTTCTGAATGTCTAACAGATATATGTAGGTAAGCAGATGTGTCACAGGGGTTGCTGTAAAACTTAATTAATATCCCTGAAGAGCTCTTATATCATTTCATGAAGAGTGCTACTTAAGAAGAAAATATTATACCTATGGATGCTGCACATATAACGGAATGTGGGTAAATATGCGGATACTTTCTCATGCCTCGAAGGATCAGATGCAACTTCTAATAGAAAATAAATTGTATTAAAGATAACTATTTCTATGTTAGAATTTAAAAAGTAAAAAGTAACATTGTCCTACCTGGAGCACTAGAACACTGTACACGTAGGCATGGAGAGTAAATCTTGATTTCGTAAAAATGAATAGCAGCTTTTGCTTTTTTTTTTTCATTTTCTTTCACTTCTGCCAGACCCCTTTCAAGGACTGCTTTAATGCCTTAAAAATTGCTAGCAGTTGGGGACTGGTGAAATAATTCAGTCTGAAAAAGACTTGTCCCACACAAGCACGAGGACCTGAGCTTGATTCCCAGCACCCATGTAAAAGGCTGTGGTGTCATGCACCTACCATCCCAATGCTGGGGAGTCAGAAAGAGGTGACTCCCTGGGGCTCACTGGCCAGCTCCCCTAGCCTAACCCAGGAGCCCCAGGTCCCAGTGAGAGACCTTTCTTAGGAAAACAAGATGGACGATTCCTGAAGTTCAACACCTGAAGCTGGTCTCTGGACTTAACAGGCATATGCACAAATGTGTACATATGTAGGAGCACACACGTGTGAAACACACACACATGTTGCTGTCAATTGTCCTAGTCCATTTGTAATGTTATAACAGAATAGCTGAGATTTGCTGACTTATAATGAATGTAAATGTATCGGCTTATGGTTCTGGAGGTTGGGAATTCAAGAATGAGGGGGCCAGCGTAGTGGAGAGAGAGAGAGAGAGAGAGAGAGAGAGAGAGAGAGAGAGAGAGAGAGAGAGAGAGAGAGATACAGTTCAGGACTCACTGGCTTTGAGCAATCCACTTCCAAGATAAGAAACAAGGCTTACAATGATTGATCTGTCCATGGAGGTGGAGTCCTCACAGCCCACTCATTCTCTCAAGGGACTCCCAATTAATACTGTCACAGTGCCAACAAGTCCAGTATCAGTTGGAAGAGAGGCAAGCTTTCAAACCATGGCAGCAGCAGCTAAACAATGATTCGGATAAGCCAATTCCATCTCTTCTTGCCAGCCCAGAAGGAATCTTAAAAAGTACTCAGCCAATTCTGTTGAACTGTTATACCTAAACATTCTTCCCTCTCATCTTCTCTCCTTCCATCATTATTTCCTCTCTTCCCTGCCTTCCTTCCTCCCTCTCACCCTTCTTCTATCCCCCAGCAAACAGGTCCTGAGCACCTACGAAAACCTAGAAAATGACCCTTCTTGAATTGTGATTTGTTTTGTGGGGGCCTTGTTTGTTTTGCTACTGCCGGTTTGTTCTCCCATTCCTTCCTGACTCCAGCCTATGTTCTAGGAAGCAGGAAAGTCCATGATAGATGTAATTCTCAAATAAAGAACAGCAGATAGTGGGTTTTAAATTGGGTGGGATAACATGGTCAAGTCAGACATGGTGGCACACTCCTTTAATCCCAGTACTCTGTAGGCAGAGGAAGTCCTAGGCAAGTCAGGGGTAAACAGTGAGATCCTGGCTGATGAAAAAAAAATACTCATGTGTTTAAATAAACAGAGTAATAATTATTATATAGTACTGGGAAATTTGGGTATTTAAATAGTAAAAACCTGGGACAACTTTCAATGCTTTCCTGAATTCTGTGCAGACCCTGTGCGAGCTCCCTCAGTCTCTGTGCTTCCTACAAGCTTGACTCCTGTTGGTTTAGAGGGTCTTGTTTTCTTGAGGTCCTTCATTCCCTCTGCCTCTTACACTCTTTCCTCTTCTACAGGGTTCCCTGAACCCTGAGAGGAAGGCTTTGATGGAGACTTCCCCTTCAGGACTTAGTATTCCAAGGTCTCTCACTCCCTGCATACTGTCTGGCTGAGGGTTATAAATATGTCCAGGCTTATCTAAGAAAAAAAGAAAGGAAAAAAAAGTCTACTTCCAATCATGCTCAGAGTAGTAAAAATGTGATGTCTCTATGCTGTGTATAACTTGACGGTTACAGCACAGTATACTAGGGCATCTGAGTGATTAAAGACTGTACGTAGGTTCAGGTGTTCCCTGTGTTAACATCTGGAAGACTGTCAACATGATCCCGCTTCAGCATCACGGTAAATGAAGCTCTTTCTCCTTGACAAAATCTTTTAAGTACCAAAGAGAAGAAAATATAAAGAGAGGTGTGTAAGGGCAGGGCTCCTTTGTAATAGAAGAGCAGAAAACAAGAGAAACTTAGAGGAGCCTCATCTCAGCGTAGGGGACTTTGCAGAGCTGAAAGCCACTCTGATTCTATTCTTTTGAAAGTGATTTAGATGAGAAAATGCACCATGAGATCTTCATGTTCTCAGAGATACCACACCTGTGAAGATAAACTGCGCTACAGGTGGGCAGGGACGTGACAGATAAGGAGCAAATACATTACCAGAAATTCTTACAGACTTCAGGAAAGATTATCTGTGCGTTTCCAGTTACAAACGAGGAGCTGGACCGGAGATTAGGATACAGGGATATGTGGAGATGTACAATCATTGTACGGCTGTGGAACAAAGGGAGAGCAGAGCGGTAAAATGCACACCGTCGCGACGTGGAATCTTAGAAATTAATTTTTAGAAATGCATTATCCCACTATTTTCCAACCCATTGGGTATCTGCAATAGAAATGGTCAGCGCATTCATGCCTGGGAAGCCTCAGCAATGACACAGAAGTTGAAAATAACAGTTTCAACAAGAAAGAAAGGAAGGAAGGAAAGAAGGAAGGGAGGGAGGGAGGGGGGAGAAAAGGAGGGAAAGAGGGGGCTGGAGAGATGGCTCAGAGGTTAAGAGCTCTTCCAGACGTCCTGAGTTCAATTCCCAGCAACCACGTGGTGGCTCACAACCATCTGTAATGAGATCTGGTGCCCTCTTCTGGAAAGTGTACATATAATAAATAAATTCTTTAAAAAAAAAAAAAGGAGGGAGGGAGGGAGGGGGGGAAGAAATAAAAAGAAAAACAATACATGAAGAGGCTGGAGTGGTAGTTGCCAATGAAGTGACGTTTTGCAAGCAAGGAGACCTGAATTCGACCCCCAGAACCATGTAAACAAAACAAAATAGCAACAATAACCAGGTTTGATGGCATAGTACTTAACTTTTTTAGGATTTATTTATTTATTATTTATACAGTATTCTGCCTGAACATATGCCTGCAGGCCAGAAGTTATCAGATCCCATTATGAATGGTTCTGAGACACCATGTGGGTGCTGGGAATTGAACTCAGGACCTCTGGAAAAGCAGCCAGTGCTCCTAACCACTGAGCCATCTCTCCAGCCCCCAGCATAGTACTTACGACCTCAGTAAGTTCCAGCCCTGTGAGGGACCCTGCTTCTGCCCCTGCAATTAGCAGTTTCCTAGGAGGGTGAGACTCATTCACCGTGGCATCAAATGACAGATTATGACATGTGCTCATGCTCGGTGATTATTACTTGACTTGGCTTCTTTCTTGAGGACTTAATATCAAATACTGTATTTGTTTTGCAAATGGGCACAAGTTGGGGCATGATGTAGTAAACTCTTCCAAGGCTCCTGGGCTCAGAATTTAGATCCATGTTCTTTTTCAGCCCTTCCCATGGCTCTGAAATTTCATTTTATTCTCACTTTTCAGAGGCATTTGAAGCTAGGGAAATGAGCTGCTTTTCTCAATGTCCTGCCATGTCTGGGACTCTAGAACATCTCTGCCATAATTTGTGTTTTCCTTCTCCAGACATTCTTGAGTACCATCTATGAGTTGTCAGAGATATTAAAAAAGCAAAATAGAGAGAGAGTGGCCTTGATAATGTGACTAAAGAAACATGGTAAATTTGTAAGGCGGGCATAACAACAAGAAGCAGAGCGTGATGAAAAGGTTCAGACCCGGGGCTGGAGAGATGGCTCAGAGGTTAAGAGCATTGCCTGCTCTTCCAAAGGTCCTGAGTTCAATTCCCAGCAACCACATGGTGGTTCACAACCATCTGTAATGGGGTCTGGTGCCCTCTTCTGGCCTGCAAGCATACACAAAGACGGAATATTGTATACATAATAAATAAATAAATATTTAAAAAAAAAAAAGAAAAAAGAAAAGGTTCAGACCCGAGGCTGTGGAGATGGGAGAGGTCATCCTGTTTGACAATTGTATCCAAAGGTTTATGTTCTTCCACCCTGGGGATGGGGGAATACTCACGTAAATTTGTCTGAAATGCTGTCTCTGTATGCTCATTGTTTGGTGCAACCAAGGTCAAGATACAAGTCAAAGTCACAAGTCTTTGTTTTGTCACCTAATGTGTGTATATTTCTCTCTCTCTCTCTCTCTCTCTCTCTCTCTCTGTGTGTGTGTGTGTGTGTGTGTGTGTGTGTGTGTGTGTGTGTGTGTGTGTATGTGTGTGTGTCAGGACACCCACCAATTAACTTGGGGGAAAAAGTCACCAAATTTTTTCACAACACCAGAGCTGGGACAAATGAAGACTCCTCATTTCATCTGAAAGACTCAGAAATGGTTTTGCTCACAGAACGCCGGTTTCCTTTAGTGACCTCAAGAGACCTTGCCTGTCACATGGGATAGCAGTTCATTCCATGAAGGAGGAAAGGGGAAAAAAGGTTTACAATGAAAAATGCTACATTATGTCACAGTGTGACACAATTTAAATATCAGGAGTCAAGGTTTCTATTTAGAAAACGGAAGGCAATAAATTGAGCTGCTAATTATTCCAGCTGTGAGTATTTTGGGTACAGCTGCAGATTTTGGAGATAGCAAAATAGAGGATTTTCCCACTATTCATGAGACAAGAGGCTACAGTGGCACCCTGGATAACTTGAAAAGCCCAGAGACTGGAGACCTCGCAAACCTGTTTATCCCTGAGTCAGCCCCTAACGGGAGGGAGCTGGTGACTGGACACGCACTTTCAATTACCTTGGTTGGATGATTGGTTGCTTGTTGTTTTTGTTTTTAAATCAAGAATTAGCCAGTTAAATTATTTTCAGACTTTCATTTTAAAAACCATAGTTCACTTTTCAACCCATATATCAATTCTCAGATGAAAGAGACAAGCACTTTTGCCATCTTCCCAAAGTGCTTTGGGAGGGGCCGGCAACACACTGTCGTAATGAGAATGCATCCTTTGGACAAATAATCGAACTGCTAGGAGGTCACGAATATGTGACAAAGAATACAGAGCGCATAATTCCTGTCCTCAAGATGCTTCATAGCCACGTGTGCTGGCCATTCACAGGCGGCCACTCTGCTCCAAAGCGTGCTCAATGAGAAAACTCTCCCAGCATTTCAGATCTCCTGTCAAGTTCACGAAGTAAATAACGCCATGGTCTACCTTTCAGAGACACTGACTAACTCACCCAAGGTCCTACAGTGATAAACATGGTGCCTGGATTTAAGCACTGTCCGTCTGCCAGATAAGCAAGATGACAGCTGCCTCCTTGGTATATGATACCATTGCTTCTCTAAAATAACAAAATCAGTAGGTATAATAAAGAACGCTTACGTGCACAAAGAAGGCTGACCTAATAGTGCCAGCCTGTCACCCACAAGTTCACAACTTTGCTTTCTACTTTTAATGTAGAAACTTGATTTCTTGACCATGGGTCTGTTTCATGAGAGGGCCTAAAAGATGACCTGATGTTGTTGTCCAGCTGGCAACTGTGCACAACAGTATGCCACAGCATCTTCTTCAGTATCCCTGCCTTTTCCCATCTCAACCTGCGTGTACTCTATCTCCTCTTCTCTTTCTTGCCTCTATCTCTCAGAAACCTAGACATCGAATTTTTCCTGGACCGCCACCATCACTCTCCTATCAGAGACCGTAATAATAATGCCAAGAAGGAAAGTGGTTATTTAACCTCTCTCCAGCTAAATGCTTTATTATAACTCCTGAAGACCTAATTACAGTAACTTTCCATCTACAGTACACTTCATGGCCTGGCTCTTTATTAAACCTACTCCTTTAAAGACAATAAACCCAGAGCTTCAAAGGCCAGGGCAGGCCGGGTGAGATTGAGGAAACCTTGTGTCCCATTGCACACCTGACCTCCCTCACTGAACCCTGCACCTCTATTCCTGCTGGTTTTTTGCCTTTCTCCTTTTGCTGGATTTCTGTCAAATTTCAGGCACCTCCTGGACGATATGAAAAATATCTCAGGGATTAATGGGCTGTGTGTGTATCAATATTTCCATCCACTTCTCTGAAGAGCCAGGATTCATTTGCTTGTGGGGAGGAGGGTATCAGTTTTCTCAGGAGAGCAACACTTGACACCTGGCCTGTCTGAGAAGGAGAGCTGCTTTGGGGCATATAGCACAACACAGAGACCCTTCACGACTTTTGCTGTGGTTCTAGAAGAATGTTTCCTGCAGTCAGCTTCGTGCGTAATGGAGAAAAGCATGTCTTCGACGGTCATCATCAGTTGTCATGCTGCAGTGTGATGAGCTAACAGGAGACAGAGTGAGAGAGGAAGGGAGAGAAGCAGGAAGAGGAAGACAGCCTGACCTTTGGAGTTGCTGCAGGGGAATTATTTGTGTAATACATTTCAGTTTCGAGGCCCTGCTGGGATATCCCCCTGGGAACAAAGCCAAACCAACAGGAAATCAGGAACCCACCTCTGGGGACCCCACTGGTTTGTTGCCTGCTGGAAAATGGTATTTGGCATTAAAGGATTTTATGTATTTATTTGCTTCTTGCTTCGGTTGAGTTTGAGGTTAATGACAAAGTTCACTGGTGACTGATCAGAGGGGGTGGAAAAGACTGTAAAGAAATCCCTTGTTGGAGCCTCCAATCAGCAGCCACTTGTTCTGGAAGTTTCCAGATGAGTCAAGCATCCTGTGCATCAGAGATATAAATAATAAAAAATCCACAGCTTTCTAAACAGGCAGACTCTTACATGGATGCTATGTCAAGGTTTTTTTTGTTAGGCTTCCTTTTGAAATCTCTCATGGTTGTTGAATCGGGGGAGGGAGGAAGGAGGGTGTACCCTTAATTTCCTAAGCCAATTTGAAGCAGGTGCCTGTTATTCTCCAATTCTTCCTCAAATCCATGTGTTTGCTGTCATGTAAAATGCACAGGAGAAAGACTATTAGGTATGCTTTTTCCATTCTTACTAAATGGTTTTGTTTTCACTTGAAAAAAAGTGATGACATTGACCCAAAAGACAAGACAGATAGATCGGAGTGAAGCAACGATCACTGTACCCTTAGGAAATCACAGACGTGAGATCCAGAGCTGAGCACACAGATGGAGGGAGGGGCAGGTCTCTGCTGGCCTTCCTGACCCATCCAAGCCCCCCGCACGTATGTCCTGCAGACTGAATGCTAGAATCCAAGCCCTGTTCCCCACATGGGTAGGGAGGGAAAGAAGCAGGCAGGTTCCACTTTGATTCTTTTGTAAAACACCAAAGAGTGGTTTCTGTCGTCCCTTGAAGTGTTAGCAAACTCCAAGGACAGCACTTTGGGGGCCCCTCATGTACCTTGCCTTTCCAAGGCACAAGTGGCCAATTCTGAGAGCAATTGAGTTGTGCTTGAAAAATGTCAAGTGCATTTGGAAACTACACATTTTTGCTGACGCCTGAAGTCCTGAGCAGAGCTATTTCCATGACCAACCGCTGGGAAGAAGTTCAGCTGGGGCATCAGAAATGATTCCCCGCCACACACTGAGTAGGCCCCTGAGGGGGAAAAGCTGTCTTAATAGCAGAGTCAGTGGGAAATCAGGAGTCTCCGAGTCTTCCTCCCCACAGCCATGTGACCACACCATTCCCTTGTGGCTCGTGTTTCTTTTTATTGTATTTTACTCAAGCTTATTTTTGTTTTCACTATTCAAAGTCCTTATATTTTTCAACTTAAAATAAAAGCAAACCTTCAAACAGAAAAGTTTGGGAAGAACAGCCAATGAAATGCTAGCCACCTGACGTATTGCTGTCTTTGGCCAAGTGTGTCTTACCTGTCAATAGAGGGAAAGCTGCCAGCCATCACATGGAATCATTTAGAAGTTGCCAAAAAAGAAAAAAAAAAGCTACCGCCAAAACCCACATTTTCAGCAATAGACATAGTCACAATTTGGGGCATTCTGTGTCAGTTGGACATATTTGGAAGTTGTGAACTAGATTAGAATTTCTTAATCTTTAATGCATTTTAAGATCACCCAGGACACAGCCAGTGCCTTCCTCCAGTCAGAAGGAGCCCAGAAATTTGTACATTTTTCAGTCAAACCTTCAAGTGATGCTAACTCAGGTATCTGTAAAGAAGAGTCTGAAGACCATCTGTTTCTTTTTCTTTTCTTTTCTTTATTTTTTTGACCATCTATTTCTTAATGGTTTACCTTTTCTTTTTATTAATTGTCTTAGGTTAGCATACAAAAAAATGGATCTCTTTGCAAAGACCAGTTCTTTATCAATAGGGTGGGGGGTTGCTAAACTTTATCCTCTATAGATTGTATCACTAGGGTAGGAATATATCTTAAGAGAAACAGGATTCTACATATCTTTGGTGCTTTTATTGGTCATTTTTGAACACCAGAAACTGAAAAGGGGTGAGAAATACACGGGCTCTATTTAGTTATAATCATCACAGACAGCATAGTGCTATTGAGCAAGCCAGAAATCATAAACTGCATTGATGCTGTCCCCAAAGTCTGTGGGCCCTGTTTTTGGCGGGGAATTGGGTCGTGTATGCAGAAATGCACTTGCTCACTATTACACATAGGTAAACATGAAAGTCCCTTCTGCAATCCGTCATCAAGATTGCAGAAGGAGCCTTAATTTTAAAATCTAAAATGTTCATAATACTGTGCTTGTAGCATACATAATTTCAACCTTGGAAAGCATAGTAGGTCAGTCATTGAACAAAAATGCATGATCACTGTGGCAAAGCCTGTATTCTAGGTGATAAGTCATAGAACTAAATAAATCTGATAAACACCTCATTATTTTACACTTCATAGCAATTCAGTTCTGATGATGGATATAGACAGTAAATACTGTACATGTGTATATGTGTATGTGCATATAATAAAGGAAACAGGGGTGCCTATCACGGTGAGAGGATCATAGAGAATGAAGGAGGCTTGGGTAAGATCTCTGAGAAAATGATACTAAAGCAGAAAGCCAAACAACATGAATGGAGGACTATCCACATATTTCCGAGCAGCAGGGATACGCAGTACAAAAACCCTGAGGTGGAAGCCAAAGTATGATAAAGAACAGTAAAAGGGCAATCTGACACACAAACAGTAGAGGAGGGGAGCGCTACAAGATGTGGTTGGAGAGGTGCCACAGTCAGGCCATGCAGGGTGCCATAGACCCAGGGAAAGACCCTATGTCATTCCAAGTAGTATAGAAGGCTTTATTTAGGGATTGTGGGGAGAAGACCATGAAGCTAGCTGGAAGGAAGTGTGGGAAGCAGACTGTGTTGTCAAAGGGAATTTAATAAAGAAATATTAGAAGTTCATAAAGAGATCTCCTCTGTGAGCCAATTCAAAGAGGGTTACAGCCTGGGAAGATGACTCAGTGGGTAAGAGCACTTGCTGCGCAAACCTGGGGACCTGAGTTCAGATTCCCCAGCGTCTGCATAAGAAGCCCAGTGTGGCCAGGTTTGTACCTGTAATTCCTGGACTGTAGAGTGAAGAGATGGAAAGATCACTGGGGCTTGGTGGCTACCAGCACAGCTCTATGTTCAGCGAGAGAATGTCTTAAGGGTGTAAAGTATAGGGTCTCCCTTCCTTAGACACATACACACACACACACATACACACACACACACACACACACACACACACACACACACAATGATGCCTTTTATCTCATCCTCAAAGATACAGCAACATGGGTCTCCCTTCCTTAGACACACAGACTCACACACACAGACAGACAGACAGACACACACACACACACAGTGATGCCTTTCATCCCATGCCCAAAGATACAGCAACATGAATAGTGCTGTTACAGGGCTGGAGAAATATCTCAACTACTGCTCTTCCAGAGGACTCAGGTTTAATTCTCAGCTCATAACCATCTGTCACTCCAGTTCCAAGGGATCTGATATCCTCTCTGGCCTCTGACGACACCAGGCATGCAAGTAGTGTATAGACATACAGGTAAAACACTCATACATATAAGATTTAAAACAGACCCCCCACACACACACACACAGTGTTATTATGATGCAGTTTCTAGTGTGGGCTAAAATGTCCAAGGCAAGAGAGTTGGGAGCACACAGTCATGGAGGTAAAAACCCAGCTTATAATTATAGATGTCTTTTGTCCTCTGTTAGAAGGTCAGGTAAGTCAAGGGACTGTGACCTTTGTGATTAGAAGGGGGAAAAAGATAGATGAAATTAGTGGAAAAGATTCTCAGTAACACATTGATGAGATTCTTTGGGACCTGAGATGAGGGAAGAGAAAGAGGTTAAAATGACTACAACGCTAAGACAGACACAGGGGAGGGTGGGAAGGGTGAAGGTAAACAACCTAAATTTGGTTCTGGCATACAATGTGGAAGACAAGATGCCTGATACACAGTAGGGACATGGGTCCAAACCTGAGGAACAAGTTGGGTTACATATGCATACCTGTCAGTGACGGCTGAAGCCATGAGACTGAACAGGCCACTGGGGGCATGAGAGCTGGGAGTCACATATCTTTTTGAATACTCATTAACGTCTCCTTACTTGTGGAGAATGAGCCAAGCGAAAAAGTTAATGGGATCCTAAATCAAGGGTCAGGATTTCTACTCTAGTTTGCTTTGTGCTGGTTATTTCATGGGTTAGTACTGAGCAAGTTGGGAAGTTCTTGAAATGTGTGTTCCACGATTGTCAAGCTTTAAATTAAAACTTGGATTTTTGAGCTCTTTCTGTTGCTCCAAAAATTCCTTAGTAAAAGCTAGTCATTAAGAAGTGAGCACCTATGATGAAACTCTTTAGACTAAGTGTTTTTCTTAAATGGTCCTGTGTGGTTGGTATAGCAACCATGGATGCAGCACCTGCGATTGTACTTCCCCATGATAGTGATGCTCAAGAGTAGGGCTGGGCGACCAGTGTGAGCTAACTTGTCCGTGAAGAGCCCTGCTAGGAACCAATTCAGGACTTTCTTGCTCCCTTAAACACTTTAGCTAGGGTCGTCTCTTCAGAAGACTTCATTGATCCCATTAGAAAAGATCTATTAGGGCCAGGGCGATGAATTAGCACAATGGTTCTCAACCTATGTGGCATGACCCCTTTAGGAGTCACACATCAGAGATCTTGCATATTAGACATTTATACTACAATTCATAATAGGAACAAAATGATAGTTATGAAGTAGCAATTAAATAATTTTACAGTAGGAGGGCACCACAATATGAGAAACTGTATTAAAGGGTCACAGCATTAGGAAGGTTGAGAACCACTGGATTAGTGGCTAAAAGTACTTGCTACCAAACTTAATAGTGTGAGCTTGATCCCCAGAACCCACACAGCAGAATTAAAGAACCAACTCCCACATATTGTTCTCTGCCTTTCACACGCCATGGTATGCTCTATCTATCTATCTATCTATCTATCTATCTATCTATCTATCTATCTATCTCCATTTCTCTATTTCTCTCCCTTTCCCTCTGTGTGTGGATAATGTTTCAAAAAGAACTAGTGTGTATGTATATATAATGTTCTAAAAAGAGCTACTGGCAAGAAATCTGAAGCTTTATTTATGGAATTAAATGTGCATGCTTTATTGAGATCATTGAATATATTTATAGCACAAATAAGGTCTAAATATCAGTTGTTTGCTTTAATGTTGGTTATGTTACTTGTTTTGCTAAGCAGACACATTTCTGACATGATTCTCAGTCATACCAGACTCACTTGGTATATATAAGGGATCCAAATACTTTAAATATTTCTCTGTATGTAGTCAAGATACAAATATTGATAACGATGGTGATATTGCCTTTAGATACCTCTGGAAAAGCCTGGCAGTCCTCAGTAGGAAGGGCAGTATGGTACAGTAGGGTACAGCAGGTCTTGCTAGAACTCTGGCCAAACAATTGAGAGAGACAAACTATAACTTGAGCCCTGTCTTATTTCTATTACTTTACTAAAACACCATAACCATGGCACTTTATAAAAGAAAACATTTCATTGAGCTTATGGTTCCTGAGAGTGGAATCCATCATGTTGGAGCAGTAGGGCAGCAAGCCACAGACATGTTGGCTGGGACAGCTGAGAGCTCATATCTTGATCAGCAAGTAGGAGGCAGAGAGAAAGAACACTGGGAAACCTCAAAGCCCACCTCAAACAAGGCCACGACTCCTAGTTTTTTTCCAAACAGTTCCACCAATTGAGGATCAAGTCTTCAAACATATGAGTCTATGGGGGCCATTTTCATTTATACCACCAGAGCCCTGGGTCATATTCCTACTCTCTAACTCCGAGCTTAAGGATTCTCATATTTAAAACTGGGACAGTCTTATTGTGCACACCATGGGGCTCAAGTGAGGTATAAGTGAAATGTATACCCTGATGACAGCTATAAACAGCCATTAAGTAAAATACATACACGACTGGGCATGAGTGATAGGAGACACACACCTTTAATCCTGTCATTTAGGAGGCAGAGTCAGGTGGATCTCTGTGAGTCTGAGGCTACCCTGATTTACATAGTGAGTTAAGGACAGTCAGAGCCACATAGAAAGATGCTTTATCAAAAAATAAAAATGCATCTACTGAAAGTATGAGGAAAGAGAAAATGCCTGTCCTGACACCTTTGCATCTTAGAATTGCAGCAAACGCAACTACAAAATAATGGGAGGACTCCAGTCATATGTGCATGCTTGCAATCATTTGCTAAAGTCTCCCTTGGATGTTGGGATCATTACTGGGGACTAAAAACATGAGGATGAACTAGGTCCAAAGTGAGATACAGCCCCTGCCCTGAGCAGCTAAACTCTAGAACGTGATTAGCCATCCATACCTTTCATCTTCTGGACATGTCCTTGTTTTAAATAAAGTGTAGCCAGTCATACGTCAAATCTTATCCTTGGCATATATATGAAAGGGAATCATCTATTGTCAGAGAATTGATGCCCTGTGAAATATCTTTGGAATGACCATCCTCTGAGAAGTCACTGGTTTTTTTCATACTTTATGCTCTATTATAGAGTTACCACATTATAGGTCTGGGTACCAAGGACACCATGTTCAATTGATGGGCAAAGATGTCTTTAAAAGTAGCTACGATCACAAGGCCTAAAGATGCAGCCCGAGTAGGAAAAGTGACTAATGGTTGCTGCTGGTGGAAGGAGAGATGAAAATAGACAAGAAGTGAGGGGGAAAGAGGCAGTCTCGGGCAACACAGCAGAGATTTTTACCAAAAGACAGCACTCTGGGTTTTAAATCCCCAGCAAGTTACCTGACTTCTCCCAATCTGATGTATGAGGCATAAATGAAGGATGTTTAGTTTGTAAACAGTGGTGACAACACATTTCAAGAGCCTTCAACTGCACAGACCTAATACGTGATAATACTTAGCATGCGCATCATCATCATCATTTCTGAGTGACAGTAATTCACTTCTCATATTTGTTTGGTACACTTTGCTGGATTCTTCTATATGCACCTTTCTGCATCTATGAAAATACAAAATTAGGAAAGCTTGTGGAACGGAGGGGTGTCACCAGCCAAAATAACCTTTGCACACACATGCACATGTGCACACACACACCAAGGAAAGGCAAGTTAACTAACGTTTTACTCTAACTGTGCAAAGTAAAAGGAATGACAGCTCAGCCTTCGTTAGCCAACCGTGGTCAGGCTGACTCTTTCACTCGTTCTTGCAGGCACTTCCTCTTCAAGACGTCCTCCGGAAGCACACCCCTGTTCAGCAGCTCTTCTCCAGGATACCCTTTGACCTCAGGAACTGTTTACACACCACCACCCCGTCTGCTGCCACGGAATACATTCTCCAGGAAGGCCTTCAAGCTGAAGAAGCCCTCCAAATACTGCAGTTGGAAATGCGCTGCCCTGTCGGCCATTGCCGCGGCCCTTCTCTTGGCCATTTTGCTAGCATATTTTATAGGTAAGTCAAAGTAACCTTGATCACCATCCTGGTGGTGAGAAGGTGGGGGAAGAGGCCATGGGCTTGTGACTTTAGAAGCCTTCTGCTGTCTGTGCAATTTGCCTGTTGGCTCTTGAAAAACATAATCATGAGTGATGGATAGGAGTGATTTTTCTCTCCTGGAATCCATTCCAGTCATGACTCTAGCTGACATTTATCAGAGGTGAAGTTAAGCATTCTGGCTGTGTCTTTTCTTGGAGAGGAGCTGAGAATTATCTTTCCTGCAAATCCACCCTTTGCTTCCATGGCAGTCACCTAAATTTCTCCATCACTGGATTTGAACGCAAACCAGTGCTCTGATATTTATGCATCACTGGCTCCCTTCAGCTAGAAACTCAAGACAAGGATAGGTGTCACTTTGCACAAAACATCTTGACCAGGGAGAAAGCCAAACTAGCTGGCTGGTTTTCAGAGTTATGGAGCTAAACTGAGATCCAGAGGCCAGGGCCTACGACCTGGTCTTCCTCTAAACTCAGATCACTCACACACAGTTGACCTTGCCCAGCTTCCTTTATTTCTCTCTGCTCCGCCTCGGGTCTCATCTCATTGACTGGCACTGAGTCTGAATAGGGTTTCTATCTGTGGCAGCTGTGCCCCTCCAGCTTAGTGTGTGCACAATGGTAGCAAGCAGGTGAAGCTGTTAGGGTATCTTCCTTCTTGTGCCATGGGTATCCATTTGCATCTGGGAGGTACCACCATGGAACTAAGCAAAACAGCAGATGCTGGGAGCTCAGAGGCAGGGTGCCACATGCAGATGAGTGTCCCGGGCTGGACACAAAGCCTGTTCACAGTTCGTGTACCCCATTGCTCCTGCTCTGTCAGCTACGCTTGCCAATGGCAGATCTCCTGGCCCAGGCAGAGGCCGTGGTGATGTTTGTTAAAGTTTATTTGAAACATTGGATGGTTCTGGCTTGCTTTTCGGGCTGCTATGACAGATCTCCCTGGGTTAGCTGTGCCATGTGGCAAAGCAAACCTATAAAACACCAGCTAAAAGGGGCTGACTCCAAAACAGCTCCAAACATGCAGGCAAAAATTCCTCCTCTTTAGGAAAAGAAGACAAGGCAGCGCTGGTGCTGACGAAGCTGGCCTTCCTTCTGCCAACCTCAGCCCTCCTTTCTCACTCAGTGGTGGGGCTCCTTTACTGTCTTAATCCTATCCCTCTAGTATGGTGCCTGCCAGAGAAGAGACAAACCGGTACTTCCCAGGGCATTTGACTTACCTGATGGCAGAGAAGTATAGTGGCATGCCTTTAGAAATTTGGGGCCCTACCCAAGGCAGACTAGTGTAAACCATAAAAAAAGTATACAACAGTATATTCTACAGTATTATTATGCTTGTCTTCATTTAGAAAAATAAACATTTATATGTTCCTTATCAGTTTATCAGTAACGTCCTCTGAAAACTGAGAACGCTGACACCCCAGGGAGAGGAATGGGGTGATGTTTGTCTGGGGTGTTACAAAAGATTTTTCACTCTGACCCTCAGCTCTCAGTGGTGCCTGAAGTCTAACACTCAACATCCCTACTTTCAAGACATGCCTGCTCCTTACCTCTTGATGAAGGATACAGCAGTGGATTGACTTGAACCACCCCCGCCCCATCACCTAACTGGCATCTTTGTGTTATTAGAGGGAATTTCATGTGAGTCCCCAGGTAGCTGTTGCAGGGGCTTGGTGGAGGCAAATTGAATGTGCCCTTAGGGTCTTTGCATGATGTGGCTTTATGTCAGAAACTTCAAAAAGGATCCATGTGTTCACTTCTCAGGCTTAATGTTCTGCAGGGCCAGTGGGCACCACAGGGAGCCCAGGTATAGAAATTGAGGCACTGCTTGCCTCTGCCAATGGTATTCCCAGTGTGTCTCCTCCTCCCCTTGCAAGGGAGAGATAGATGGCTAGCGCCTGATTTATTGAGCTCGATAGTTAAAATATAATAGCTTTCTGTAAGGGTGATCACATAAATGGGCAACTGTGCAGTGAGAGTTTAATGTTTTAATCAGGTGCGTAACTTGTAAATGATGGATTAGGAAACATATTTATCCTCAGTTTGGAGGCTACTGGAAGCTGGTCCTGAGCATCTTACTATGGTTTATTGGTTTATAATCCATCATTTCCTGTTTTGTATGCTTTAGGTAAGATTATGCTTTGACCCTGGAGTATTGAAAAATAGTTCATGACTCAAAATGAGTGATGTAACAGGCCAGTTTGCCCAGCAGTGGCAGCAGTAGAGGCAGAGCTACAACGTACTCTTAGCCCCTCCCCAGCGATGACCAGAGACCTGCAGACTCCGTGAGGGACCAGGACTCCAAGTGCTGACATCGGCCCCAGAAATCCATTTCTCTGTGGAGAACCATTTGCCTTCTGAGCCCTGGCTTCCTAAGTACAGTGTGAGGGCACGATAGTTAGTTACGGACAGAATCTCTGAAGTACAGTGGGGATTAATTAATGTGTATAAATCACTTTGAAGATGAAAAGCAGTATATTATTAATTACAAAGCTGCAGGGGCATAAACACTGCGTTGCAAACACAGAGGAGAGTGTTGTGGGGCACAGGCATTGATTGCACCAACCTAAAACAAGCCATTGGAGAAGGACAGAAGGGAAACATAAAATCCCAGGCCCCCCCCTGTTAAAGAGACTGGCACATTCAAGACCTCAGTCCATTCTGGTTCACACACAACTCCCTATTCCACGAGAACATGACAGGTCCTGAAATTGAAGCGTCAGCCCCAGGACATTTATGGGCAGGCAGTGGGTTCAGGCCTGCCAGGCATTGTGACAAATAGGTCAAATTATCTTTCTTGCATGTTCAAACCCATGGAGAGAAGCCTTTCCAGAAGTGAGCAATTTGGAATAGCTTTGCCCCATGACAAGCTCTTCCATACATCCAGGCATGCGGGTAGATGTGCCCTTGTGCAAACTGGAAGATATGGGCCTTCGCCAACTCAGGAGAGGTTGCCCTAGTTCTTGCTCATACAACTGGGGTGAGAGAATTTTCATGGAATGTTCTTCTGTCCAGTCCTCTCTGCGCCAAGTTCCACCCGTGTAAAAACACCCTGGAAAAGCAGCGCAAGTTATCACGAGACTGCTTTGTATGTCACTCAGCCCGTCATCATGAGACCACTCTATGTCCCTTGGTCCCCGATCCAAACAGATCCAGCTGAAAGAATTGAGTTGGCTGAGAAAGGCCGGGGAGTCGTTTTCATGGGAGATGGCTTTTTTTCCTTGGGTAACTCAGGTGCTTTCATTGCCTACAATATCAGAAGTTCCTCTATAGTCTCAAGTTTCCAACTTATAACTGGTGTAGAAGCTCTCAGATGATTAATATAAATACACTGTGTTTTTATCTTCCTAGCCTATGTAACACACGAAGAACTGGTTAGAGCCTCCAACCTCCTTCAGACTAGAAACATTCCTGTTAAAAAGAACTTCTATATAAGATTATATAATGATTCCACTTAAGTCAAATGCCCAGTCACAAGCATACTCTAGAATATAAGAGGAAATTGGTATATTGAAATCATTTGATAAGCACTGATCTGAGTCTAGTTGTGTCTAGCTAGAGGCAGCCATGGTGGGGCCTTATAACTTTCTAAACCATGTATCCTTGGGCTTCTGAAGTACATCCTGTCTTTCACCCACCTCCTCAAGACTGTACTCGGTCAGCTTTTCAAATAGTAAATGAAACCCAGTCATTCCTCTGGTGGTCTCAACCCCTCTTACCTAGTTCTGTCCTTATTCAAGAGAAAAGTGGTTGGCCTTGGTACTGCTAGA
>PVIU01026920.1:0-21227 GCA_004026605.1 Ondatra zibethicus | reverse complement strand
TGGCTCGTCTGTGATCTGACTGTGTGCGTTTTCTGATCTTGAGCTGCCGAGGCGCTCTGTGAGAAGTGACATCTTAAACTTCAGGAAGGCTTTCTTCTCTGTGGGTAGGAAGACTGGAGTGACGCAATTATCCTGCCGGAGCACATTTCCTCTCAATTCTGTCCTCAAAATATTTCTTTTCCTGAAAGGAAAAAAAAAAAGAGATCACCCCTGTTATTGGAGAAGGGATGGGATAAAATGATGGGTTTCTTCATTTCTTCCTATTTCTTCTCAGAAAGTATAGCAAAACAGGGTTTTTGAGTCATGTTATATATATATATATATATATATATATATATATATATATATATATATATATATTAAATGAGGGCTCATGAGCCTTATTATTTTTCCAAGTGAAGAAATTACAGCAAGTATGTACTCTGCACAAACTCTCCCCGAATGTAACAACATCAACATCATTAAAAAAATGTGATATCATTTTCATTATTTGCTGGCTGTGTGATCTTGGTCAAGTTGTTAATTTATTTTTTCTTTATACTACTACTACTAATAATAAAAATTTTGATGTTTTTGATACAAGGTAGCATGTGGCCCAGGCTAGCCCTGTACTTGCTGTATAACTGAGGATGAACTTGAACAATTTTTCTTTTTTTTTCTTTTGGTTTTCTGAGACAGAGTTTCTATGTAGCTTTGGAGTCTGTCCTGGCACTAGCTATTGTAGACCAGGCTGGCCTTGAACTCACAGAGATCCACTTGCCTCTGCCCTCTGCTTCCCAGGTGCTGGGATTAGAGGCACGTGCCACCACCACCGGCTCGAACCTTGAATTTCTTTTTCAAACTTTTTTCCTTTCTCCCCCCTGAGACAGGGTTTCTCTGTGTAGCCCTGGTTATTCTGGAACTCGTTCTGTAGTTCAGGTTGTTCTCGAACTCAGAGATCCACCTGCCTCTGCCCTCTAGGTGCTGGGATTAAAGGTGTGCACACCATGCCTGGCTTGTCCGATGACAACTTTTAAGAATTAGTTGCTTCTACCACGTGGGTCACAGGAGTCAAACTCACATCCTCCGACTTGGCAGTAAGCATCTTTACCTGCTGAGCCATTTTCCTGTCCCCACAACAACATTCTAAAGTGAATTTAGTTTAGTGAAAGCTCACTTGTCATTCATTTGGTGTGTATTTAGTTTGGATTCTTCCCAAAGCAAACCCTGAGACAGAGAGTTGGCAAGCCACGGGGACAGTGAAGGGGAAGTAGGGAAACCACATAGGATAAGGGAAGAGACAGGCTGTGAAACCAAGGGACTGTCCAGGCCAGCTGCCACGCAGACAACTGGGACACCATCCTCTAAGGAAGCTCTGAAAAGTCGGACAAAGCACACACCTCAGAATTGGCTCCAGAAGGGACCACACACCCAGCCACTCCCAGAAAAAGCAGGCTAATAGCCCTCCACAAGTTCCCACGCTTTGGTTTTTGCTGGTTGCCTCATTGATGTCACGCAATTCACACCTCTGCCAACTCTATTCCTAGAATATTGATAATTATATTCAGAAGCGTGATTTGACTGAGATTCAGTTTTCTTGGCAACACACAAGTGGTGTTGGGCATTTTCGTCATGACTGCAAGGTTTCTGACTGCCTCTTCTGGAACGTTAGGAGCCAATTATAACCGTTGCCCACCTTCCTTGGGATTTGGCAAAATGTTACTATTCAACCCCCTCCCCCTGAAAAGGAACTTTTCTTCATCAAATATTTGGTTACCTTGTAGTATAGTTATTGTATGGAAATTGGATCAAATAGTTGATTTTATTAGTTATCTTCTCGTTTCCATAAAAGCTCATGGATCCCCAAGCCACTTTACTGGTGGCTAATGAAGGTATTACTTTTCTGTTTCCGTAATATTTAAAACGCAGGTTTCAAAAAATATGACTGATGTGTGTGTATTCTTTAAAGTTATTATTCTTATCAATGCCTTGGCTAGTTTGGAGCCTCCTCAAGTTGTCCCTTGGTCCTTGTGACAGTGTCCTGGGAGGGTTAGAGATCTTTCTGCTTCAGGTGTTGTAGAGGGTCATCTAGTTTTTATGTATTCCATGTCCTAGATTTTATAATTAGCCATTTTCCTGAAGGTTTTACTTTTTAAATAATAGCATTGCTGTTTATGCTGATAGTGATACAGGCCTTGTCATCCTAACACGTGGGAGGGGAGGCCGGAGGATCAGGAGCTCAAGGTCATTCTTTGGTAGACTTTGTGCAAGTGCAAGTTTGAGGCTAACCTGGGCTACATGAGATCCCGTCTCAAAGAACAAAACAAAAGTGGACGGTTTCTCCTTTTAGAGGGCAACATTTGTGTGCTTGGAGCATTCCATACTGTTGCCTGGGTCTTTGTTTCTACACTTTGTTTTCCTGGATAACTCACTTTTCTTTCAATTTATTTGTATGTGGTGTAGGCATGTGCTTTTCCATGTAGGCAGGTGTGAAGGTCGGAGGTGCACGTTGGGTGTATTCCTCTCTTGCACTCTAATTTTTCGAGCTAGGATCCCTCACTGAAGCTGGAGCTGATCGTTTGAGCTAGCTTAGCTGGCCAGTGAGCTCCCTGGATCCTCCTGCTTCTGCTCTCCTGTGCTGTGGTCACAGACCTGCATGGCTGTGCCTTGTGTTTACTGCGGCTGCAGGGATCTGAACTCAGGTCCTCACGCTTGTGCAGGAAGCACACCCACTGAACCATCTCCCTAGTCTCCTTCCCTCCCTTCCCTTCCTCCTTTCCTCCATCACTTCCCCTTCCTTCCTCCTTTCCTCCATCACTTCCTCTTCCTTCCTTCCTTCCTTCCTTCCTTCCTTCCTTCCTTCCTTCCTTCCTTCCTTCCTTCCTTTTTTTTCTTTCTTTCAGTATGGGATCTTGTTATATAGTTTGTGCTGGCTTTGTTGGCCTTGAACTCATGTCAGTTTTCCTGCCATCTCATGTCAGTCTTCTGGGTGCTGCCATTTCAATCATATGCCACTGCATCTGGCTTAGAATATAATTTTTTGTTTTTTTGAGACAGGGTTTCTCTATATAGCCTTGGCTGTCCTTGAGTGTAGATGGAAGTTTCTCTCCCACCCCACCCTGCAGCTGTTCAGCCCCAAAGAAACACACAGAGGCTTATATTAATTATAAACTGTTTGGCCTATTAACTCAGGCTTATTATTAACTAGCCCTTACAACTTAAGTTAACCAATAATTCTTGTCTATGTTAGCCATGTGACTTGGCACCTTTTATCAGTGAGGAATTCTCATCTTGCTTCCTCTGCATCTGGCTGGTGACTGACTCTGCCTTTCCTCTTCCCAGAACTCTCTTGGTCTGGTTGCCTGCCATACTTCCTGCCTGGCTACTGGCCAATCAGTGTTTTATTAAACTGATATGAGAGACAAATCTTTACAGTGTACAAAAGCATTCTCCTACAGCACTTGAATGTTGGCAGAGGCTGCTTGTTTATTTCCTGGCTGCCCAGACTCCCAAAATAATCACACAGAAATCTGTAATAATTGCAATAATCTTTGGCCAATAGCTTAAGTGTATTTCTGGCTGACCCTTATAACTTAAATGAACCCATTTCTATTAATCTGTATATCGCCATGTGACTGTGGCTTACTGACAAGGTTCCAGTGCATCTGTCTCCTGCAGGCAGCCACATGGCTTCTGACTCCACCCCCTTTCTCTCTATATCTCTTTCAGCCTGGCTTTATTCTGTTACATCATTGGCCAAAAGCAGCTACTTTATTAACCAATGGCAATAAAACATATTCACAGTGTACATCACCTTCCATCACTTGAACTCACTTGGTAGACCAGGCTGGCTTTGAACTTAGATATTCACCTGCCTCTGCCTCCTGAGTGTTGGGATTAAAGGCATGAGCTATCACCACCTGGCCCAATTCTTTAAAATAAAAGATACGTTTAGTGTGTGTGTGTGTGTGTGAGTGTGTGTGTGAGTGTGTGTGTGTGTGTGTGTGTGTGTGTGTGTTTGTGCAGGAGTACCATGGTGCATATGTGGAGGTCAAAGGACAACTTATCTTTCACCTTGCAGGTCCCAGAAATTGAAGCATCATTATCCACTGAACCAACTAGCTGTTCCAGTAGATAGTTCTTAAATTGTCTTTAAAAAAGATTTATTTTCATTTCTGCATATGTCTGTGTGAGTGTGTGCTACACGTGCACAGATGGCCTTGCAGGCCAGAAGAGAGAGTCAAATGTCTTGGGGCTATAGTTACAAGTGGTTGGAACTCTCTGACACTGGTTCAGGTCCTTTGGAAGAACAATAGGTGATGAGCCATTTCCGTTTTGACAATGACCTTCACTACATCTTTTGGATGCTCTTCCTTCAAGGCACATATGACAAGTGTGTGTTACTGTCATCGATAGCGACTTATCTCCACTCAGCATTGAACTAACAAGATGATCCATAAAGGAGATTGGTTCAGATCACTCTGGACTGAAGAGAGAGTGTGAACAAACAGAAACTTGGCAAAGGCAAGAGATCCAATTTGGATAGAAGTGTGGTTATAGGGAAGAATGCAGTAGGTGCTAAGTCTAGGGAAAAAAATGTGTGAAGCCTGTGAGGAAGTACCCAGCGCTGCCAAGTCGCTGAGCACAGAGTATCACATCTTAAATTAAGGAATCACAGGTCTCTAGTGAATAGCAAAGATGATGGGCAGTGGACAGGCTAATGTGACAGCATTAGAATCGGGAAACCTGGGTTCAAATCTTGGCTTCTCCACACACTGGCTATCACCCTGACTTTATACATGCCATCCACTATCAACTTGTATCTTTTTAATTTTTTTCCTCTGTGATCTTAGTATCGAACCTAGGACCTTATGTACACTAGGTGAACTCTCTGCCACTGAGCTGTAGTTCCAGCCAGCCCTTTCCTGGGATGTGTATTGTGTTTGTGTGGGGGAGTGAGAGGGAGAGGTTGAGACGGAATCTCATGTAACTCAGCTTTAAACTCAGTGTAGTCAGTGTGTGTGTGTGTGTGTGTGTGTGTGTGTGTGTGTGTGTGCATGAGAGAGAGAGAGAGAGAGAGAGAGAGAGAGAGAGAGAGAGGTATCATGTAATTCTTTTTTGAACTCACTATGTAACCAGTGTTTGTGTGTGTGTGTGGGGGGGTTATCACATAATTCAGCTTTGAAATCACTATGTAATCAGCGTGTGTGTGTGTGTGTGTGTGTGCATGTGTGACAAGGTCTCACATAATTTGGCTTTGAACTCACTGCGTAGCCAGATGGCCCTGGACTTCTTCTCCTGCCTACACCTCAAAAGTGCTGCTATCACACGGGTGCACCACACACTCAATTCTAGCCCCCCTTTTACTTAAAAATATTTTCATTCATTCATTAATTGCGTATGTGTACTTATAGGCCAGAGGTCAGCCTTGGGTACTACTGTTCCTCAGATCCTGTCCACATTGTTTTTTGAGACAGGGTCTCTTACCGAGACTGGGGGCTCTCCAAGTAGGTGAGGCTGGCTAGCCCATCAGCACGAGGTCAACCTGTCTCTGCCTCCCTGGGGCTAGGATTATGAATAATTGCCATCCTGCCTGGCTTTTCGTATGAGTGCTGGGACCAGGTTCAGGTCCTCACACTCTTGCTGTAAGAGCCCGACTGACCGAGCCATTCCCGGGCTGGGGAAAATCTATTATTCCACAGGCTGAGGTTACTTTAGATCTGCTCTCTTTTATAACAAGGAACTATGTTTCCTATCCTTTATATCCTTGACCTACTCTGTTCTACTTCCATCACAATAATTGATTTAAAATTATTATTCACCTTTAATCCCAGCACTCAGGAAGTAGAAGCAGGCGGATCTCTGTGAGCTCAAGGCCAGCCTGGTCTATGGAGTGAGTTCCAGGATAGCCAGGGCTATGTAGAGAAACCCTGTCTCAAAACACCAAAAAAATTTTTATTGACATTTTCATGTGTGTGTGTATATATGTATACGAGGAGATGCTGGTGAGCAAACCAGGCCCACACATCCTAGGCAAGGGCTATGCTGCTGAGCTCCACCCCAGCCCTAGATTTGATCTTGATGGAGTTCTAGGAAGGGCGATTATTCCTTTCTCCCGAGGAAAGGAAAGATGCCTTCATTTCTTTATTGATCACTTCAGCACTCATAGACAAGGGGATCAGAGAGAGCCTCTAAATTTTATTTTACATCTTTTTCTTTTTTCCTCTTTTATTGAAAATAGACTGTTTTTTACCCTCACATACTATACTCTGATTATGGTTTTCCCTCTCTCTACTCTCAATTCCTCCCTACCTCCCCTCCATTTCCAATCCTTTTCTGCCTCTCATTAGAAAACAAACAAGCTTCTAAGGGATAATGATTAAATAAAATAAATTATAATAAGATAAAAAACTAACCCATTGGAATAAGACAGAACAAACAGAAGGAAAAGAACCCAAGAAAAGGTACAGGAAACGGTTATAGACACAAAGACCCACTTGTTCACACAGTCAGGGATCCCATAAAAACAGTGAACTGGAAGCCATACTATATTCATAAAGAACCTGTAGGGTAAAAAGAGAGAGAGAGAAAAAGAGCTGAGTGGTGGTGGTGCACACCTTTAATTCCAACACTTGGGAGGCAAGGGTAGGTGGATCCCTGTGAGCTCAAGGCCAGCCTGGTCTACAGAGCTAGTACCAGGACAGCCAGGGCTACACAAAGGCACCCTGTCTTGAAGACCCACCCCCATGCCCAGACATAACATTATGAGACAAGGAATCTTCAAAGATGCCATTGAGTGTGTTTTCTGTTGGCCATCCTGTGCTGGGAATGCAACCTACCCTTAAGAGTAGGGTTTGTTTTCCTTGGAGAAAACTAAATTCTCATTTGCAAGTGGTTATCAATTGGAGATAGCTTCTGGCTTAGGGATGGGGGCATGTGACTACTTCTCCTTTCGGCTCTAGGAACCCATCCCGTGCAGATATATGCAAGCCCTGTGCACGCTGCCTCAGTCTCTGTAATTAATGTGTGTGTGGATAATACTTATTTAGAGTGATTCATTTTTTGGCATCCTCCATCCTCTCTGGCTCATACATTCTTTCTGCCTCTTCTTCTGCAGGGTTGCCCCGAGCCCTGAAGGGAGGGGTTTAATGGAGACATCCCATTTAGGGCTGAGTATTCCAAGGCCTCTCACTCTGTATATCATGTCTGGCTGTGGGTGTCTGTATTTGTTTCTACCTGGTGCAGGAGGAAGCTTCTCTGATGTTGGGTGAGCATGAGCTCTGAGTTTACCAGAATGTCATCAGGACTCATTTTATTGCTGTTTCTTTTGGTTTTATTCTAGGTCCCTGGGCTATCTCATCTCAGGTTCTTGATCACCCAAGCAATGTCAGGTATGGGTTTCATCTCATGGAGAGGGCCTTTAGCCAAACCAGATATTGACAAGCTTTGTACTACCATAACCCTAGCATATCTTGCAAGAAGAACACCATTATAAAGCAAAGGATCTGTGGCTGGTGTGACATTACTTCTTTGGTAGTATGTAGAATACCTCCCTTACCAAAGACACTAGCATGTGGGACTGAAGGTTCTATGTAGGCAGCAGTTTGACTTCCCTGTGTTCAATGAGTTGTGTTGGTTTGTTTTCGGCAATGGGGTCTTGCTGTCAGCTTGTGGAGAGCAACCTACAGGGTTGGCTGCAGCCTGGGTTGTTTGGAGGCTTCCTTGGGACCCCTTTGGTCAACAACTCAACTAGATGTACCTGTTCCCAGTACTGGAAGCTTTATTTGGTGACAAGAGATATCCAGTTGGGGCTCTCTCTCCCCATTATTAGGCAATTTCATTTAGACTGTCTTTATATATGTATGAATTTTAGGAAGCTTCTATTGTATTAGGTTTCCATACTTTTCAAATAGCTCTTCATTTTTGTTGTCTGTTCCTATATTCCCTCCCTCATTCTCCTCTTCCCTACCTCTCCCTTCTTTATCTTTCCATTCAGCTCACCTCCCCATCTATCTATAACTATCTATTCTATTTCCCTGTTCTAGAGAGATCTCTCTATACCCCTAGCCCCTTATTCTATACCTCACCTCTGTAGTTCTACGGATTGTAGCTTGTTTATCACTGACTTAACAGATAATATCCACATATAAGTGAATACACATCATATTTGTCTTTCTGGGTCTGGGTTACCTCCATCGGAATGGTTTTATTTTTAGTTCCATACAGTTACCTGTGAATTTCATGATTTCATTTTTTTAACAGCTAAGTAATAGTCCATTGTGTAAATGCAGCACGTTGTCTTTATCTGTTTATCTCTTGAGGGCCATCTAGGTTGTTTCCAATTTCTGGTTATTATGACTAGAGAAACAATGAGTATGGTTGAGTAAGTGTCTCTGTGGTAGAATGAGGTGTCCTTTGAATGTTTGCCCAAGCATGAGCCTCCAAATTTTAGAGCAATAAGAAACCTAGAGCTAGTGTGGCGAGCACACACCTTGAATCTATTCACTCGGGAGGCGGAGGCAGGCAGATCTCTGTGAGTGAGTTCCAGGTCATCCAAGACTACTTAGTGAGACCCTGTCTTTAAAAAGGAAGAAGGATCCAGACTCTTCAGTGTAAGCCTTTTACTTCACAGATGAGGCTCCTCATGCCCCCAGCACATTTATTATCTCATGTCAGAGGATTAGAAAACAAAATAATTTAACAACAACACACAAGGGCTTGGCATTAAGTGTTCTATCTTGTATAATCCTTTTTTTTTTTTGAATTTTCAAGACAGGGTTTCCCTATAACTATGGAGTCAGTCCTGGAACTCACTCTGTAGACCAGGCTGGCCTCGAACTCATATAGAGATCCGCCTGCGTCTGCCTCCCAAGTGCTGGGATTAAAGGCACGCGCCACCACCGCCCGGCCTATCTTGCATAATTCTGTAAGCTTTGGAAAGCCAGATCTTTCAGAGTTGAAGCACACAGGCACATGGAGAGAGACACAGCCTTGATGTTCCTGAGTGGGTAAGGCAGGGCAAGGCTTCATCATGTGATTATGGGTCTAACATTGTCCCAGGAAATTAAAGACTAGGAGAAAAGAACCCCATCAAACTGAGGCTCCAAGAAAATGCACAAGTGTGGAACTCATGGCTTGTCCAACAAATGGGGACTGAGCAGGAAAGCGAGCAAGCACATTTGCACACAACAGAAACCCATGTGTGGGGCTGGGAAGTCAGGAGGAAGAACCCAGACCTCCAGCGGATGCTAGCTGTGTCTCGGCGGGCAAGTACAAACTTGTATTTTAGAAAGGCCAGCTCAGTAAGGATGGACTTGTGCTGGAATGTTGATAGTAATCAGCCTGTCCCTAGAGAGGCCACATTTTGGAGATCATACCCACAAAAGACCAACTTCACTGTCAATCTATAGGAAATGGGATTTGCAAATGCAAAAAAAAAAGATTTTAAATTGAAAATTTCATCAGTTTTATTCTAATTAGTGGGTGGAAATATGGCCATGCAAAATTTAAATTTTAATGACTGCTGTTCTGATGATTCAAAACTCTGCCTGCACACATTCACATTATTAGGTGCTTGTAAGAACAAGTTATGAAGACTGTATGTCTTAAGAATTATGAGTGACCCTGGTGGACTGTCAACACCCTCAGAGCATGCTGACTGACTGTGCTATTTACTTAAAAAAAAAAAACCAACAAAAACAAAAACCAAGAAAAAGAACCAACAAAAGATAAAGCAATGTACACATTTTCATTATATATAGCGAGATCTGTGTAGTACTGTTATATATGCTTTCTTTAGACTCTAAGGGCCACCCTGTGCTCTTGGCCAATGTGAACTAGCTCATATTTTCCTCTGTTTTATGTCCTGGGACCCTGAGTGGTGCAATGCTCTTGGCTTATGAGTTCTTTATGACTTCGTACCGAGGATGTGGTTTTCTAGCTAATGTTGTTAAAAGCTATTTGCTACCCAGTGACCTTTCTTTCTGCAATTTATTTTGTGTTCTGGTGAACATTTTTGACCCATAAAGACTGGCAAAACTGCGTAAATGATAGAAGTAAACTTACCCTAAAGGAACAAAGGACGCTATCATGCAAGTTGGGTAGACTATAATGACCCAATGAAATGAGAGACTAATGGAGACTCTTACAGAGGTCATAAACATCTCAGCAGCCTAGAGGGGTTAGGACACAGTGTGCACAGGCCCCTGGAGGGATCTAGGCAAGAGGTATGGCATGATTCCAGTGAGCTCGGGTGGGCCTTTGCTTACGATTTCCCTGGAATGCAGTTCTGCGGGATATCTATAGTATAGTGGGGTTGAGGGCTGAACTTGAAACATTGAACTTGTGGGGACAAGCCTGAAATAGCCCAGGAACCATTAAAAATAGTTTGTGTGTGTGTGTGTGTACATGCACGCATGTGTATGCATGTACATTTGTGGAGGTCAAAGAACAACTTGGAGTCAGTTTTCCGTTCATTAAGTGGGCCTCCAGAGTCAAACTCAAGTCCTCCCGCTTGGTGGCAAGTGCCTTTATCTGATTAGCCATCTCACCCCCCTCCCCAAACCATTTTAATCTCTTCTACTCAGTCTTATAGAGAAGCAAACGTGTCCCTCCAGTAGTCCCGTAATGAGCATGTTTATAGACCAGAGTTGAGCGACAACAATCCCCCCCTCTCCAATAAGGAGAGCCGAGCGAGAGATTTTACAGTGTTTCCTCTCATCAAAGGAATGCAGGCTTGTCTCTCGCTTCCTGACACAGAAAATTGCATTTTGTCACCCATTTGTCAGTTCTTACAGATTTTAAGATAATTAAAGAACATTATAGCAGGTGACAGCTGTTGCCGAATGCCGTGTTCCTCGTTCTTCTGCTCGTTGGCCGCCCATGAATCTCGGATGATGATAGCTGACTGCTCCAGGTTTAATTAGCTGCTTGTTTTGAGTCTGTCTAGGCTCTCAGGTGTGGGGTTATCGGGTTTACAGCTTGTCTAATCTGAACCATGTTCATCACTGCCTGGCAAACCTGGGTCTGACCAACCCAGGGATGAGCGAGCTGGGGGTCCTTTGACCCTTATCAGACTAAGGGCACCGGAGGGATGAAGATGTTGGTTTTGGTGACGGCTATTAGGAGCATCAGGTGCTGATTGGTTTCCAGATGCTCTCGAACCAAATTGTGCTTCTGATTTTGAAATTTATTCTGATTAAGTCTCCTTCAAGGCCACCTCTTCTATTAAAGCGTGCTGCTATCCTAATCCATTGAGATTCATTTCCAAGTTAGCCTGCCCACGATTCTCTGACTTGCAGGAGGGAGATCTGAGTGGTCTCAGCACTGGCTTCAGCAGTGTAGAATATTTGCTCTTTTCTTAGAGGGTTTGAGCTCCATTCCACTACTTTGGAGATGCTAAACTCCACCGCTCCCTTACTTGTCACTCTCCCTAGATGGGAGTGAGTTTTTGTGTGCCCTAATGTTTTGTTCTTAAAGAAGTGCATATTTAAAAAAAAAGTACATGATTTATGGTTGCATCCTCAATCACACTTTTTTTTTTTTTTTTTTTTAGCTCATCTTAAAACACAAAAGTGCTTTCAGGAGCAATTAAAAATAATTATTTCTAAAAGTTTGTGTGTGTGTGTGCAAATGTGTGTGTGTATGTGTGTGCACGCGTGCGTGTGCCTACCAATAAAGGCCAGAAAAGGGCTTTGGATCTCTTGGCATTGGAATTATATACAGTTAGTTGTAAGCTGCCTGCCATGGGTTCTGGGAATCAAATGTGGGTTCTCCGGAAGAGCAGGAGTACTCTTAATCACAGAGCCTTCTCCCCGGCTCCTTGTTTATTTTTGAGACAAGGTTTCATGTAGCCCATGGTGGCTTTGAATGTGCTGTGTGACTGAGGTTGGCCTTGAACGCCAGCTCCTCTTACTCCCACCTTTCAGGAGCTAGGATTACAGGTGTGTACCACCGTGCCCAGAAAAAGTATTTCCTAATTGGTACATAATAATCATACATATTGTAGAAATCATGTAGTAATCCAACACACACACACACACACACACACACACACACACGCACGCGTGCACACACAAATACACAGTGTAATGACCGAATTAGATTCACTAGCATTTCTAGCTCCTTACACTCTTACAATTTCTTTGTGTTTGGAGCCAACAAACTTCTTGGTAAAAATATTTAACAACAGTAGACCAGAGTTATCCTTCTGTGCCACAGTACACTAGAACTTATTCTTCCCATCTCACTGGATTTTGGTGCCCACGTTCTAACCGTCCTGTACCTACCTCTTAAAACGAAACCTTAACTTAAGTGAAAACTTAATGCCCAAGAATGGATTGCTAAAAGTACAAAAGTAGAATGCATCAATTTTGTTTTGAATCCTCTGTCTCTCTGTCTTTGTCTTCTTTCTTTCTTTCTTTCTTTCTTTCTTTCTTTCTTTCTTTCTTTCTTTCTTTCTTTCTTCTTCCTCCTTCCTTCCTTCCTTTCTTCCTTCCTTCCTTCCTTCCTTCCTTCCTTCCTTCCTTCCTTTCTTTCTTTCTTTCTTTCTTTCTTTGTTTCTGTCTGTCTCTCTTTCTTGCAAACTAGGCAAACTTCTGCTTATTTTAAAGGTCTTTCCAGAAAGACAAGCTCTTCTCTGAAGGCTTCTCTGATTTCACACACAGTGTAGATTCTTCCTTCTTTGGTTTTGCATCTTCTACTCTTTCCTTGTATTTCCCCTGAGACTCTGTCAACATTAGCAAGACTTTGTTATCTCACTCAAGCATTCCACGAGAGTCCTTCCCAGGAAGATATAAGTTCTAACTGATTTTGCTTTCCATTCCAAGGGGTAATAAAGTCTTAGGAACTCACAATCATCAGTAGGAAGTTTACACAAAACTCTTTGAATCCTTCGCCTCGAAATTCCTTGTTATGGTTTCTATCAATCCTAAACTTTTATGTTATGTTCTCTAATTGCGTTTCTCTTTTGCCTAGGCTGGCCTCGAACTTGTGACCTTTCTGCCTCAGCCTCTTGAATAGCTGGGATTACAGGGCTGTGCAGTTGCACCTGACCTCCCCCCCTACTCAATTCCAATCAAGCTTATAAATTGAAAGACCTAGCTTAAATCAGATTTTAAAATGTCAATGTATAGCATAAATTTGGCCTTCCCTTGCTGGGGACATCACCATTGACCTGGAAATTTCCCTTGTAGTGATGAGTAATGAACTCAGCTTTATTTAATTAACACAGGTTCTGGTGGCATTTTTGAGGGAGCCAGCGTTTGACACCTTCCATAGCCCATGTTACTTTGTCTGTTGCCTTCTGCTTCTCTCCTCCTGCTCCATGGAATCCAAGGGATAAAATTTCTTTTCTCTTTTCATTGTGTGTATGTGTCTGTCCGTCTGTCTGTCTCACATGTATGCATATGGAGGCCTGGGATTTGCTGTCTGGAATTACCCTTCACACCTTTTTCCCTTTAGTCATTGAGGTAAGGTCTTTGTCAAACCCAGAGCTTGCCTGCATGGCTAGTTCACTCGCTAGTTTGGTCTGGGGCAGTGCTGCCTCCACCTCTGAGGCTGGAGCTGCAGGCTCCATCTACACAGCACTGGCTCTCCTGGAACTCACCAGACTGGTCTCAAACTCACAGAGATCCACCTGCTTCTGCCTCCTGATGGCTGGAATTAAAGGCATGTGCCACTATACCTAGCTCCAACTTACTTTTTACTTGCTGTTTTCTTGATACAGGGTCTGTTACAGCCCAGGCTAGTCTCAGACTCACTATGTAGCCCAGGATGACCCTGGTCTCCTGAGCTTCCTGCCTCTACCTTCCAAGTGCTGGAATTACAGGTATGGACTCCGTACCTGACTTCTTCAACTTCTTCACAAGATTCTGTTTTCTTTAACGTTTGCAGTGTTTACAGAGATAACGCTTCACTTTGGGGCATTGTTTTCCCATAATTGATGCTTATTTACTTACTTTTGTGGCTTTGAAACCAGATGCAAGATCCTATGCTTATCTTCTCATTTATACAGTTTATGCATATAGAAAACCGCTATAGCTGAATAGATGGCTCACAAATCAAGAACACTTGATGCTTTTCCAGAAGGCCCACGTTTGACCCACGCTGAGTGGCTCACCGCTACCTGTTAACTCCAGCTCCTTGGGACCTAACGTAATGTTTTGTCATCTTTTGGCCTTTGCAGGCACCTGCATGCATGTGTGCATGCACACCCACAAATAAAGTAATAAAAAATCTTTAAAAATAGGAACACACTATGCAAATTTACTTCGACAGGTACTGGGAATGTAGCAATCATTAAGACACAGTGACTTCCTAATTTTTCCATTTTATTATTCCTAAGTTCCTTTCATGAATGCGTAGTTAAACAGCAGTATGTGGTGAAGTCTTTTGGCTGGTTGTTCTCCTTCAGGCTCTCTTCACATTCACCAGGACTTTCAGAGAACCACAGAAAGGCTGGCTTTACATTTTTCATTTAGTTTTATTGGTTATCTTTAAAAATTACGCTTCTTTCTTTAGCGTGTACACACACACACGTGTGTGTGCGCGCCATAGTGAACACATGGAGGTCAGGGGACAGTTTCCAGGAGTTGATTATTTCCCTCCACCATATAGGACTGAACTCAGGGAATCAGCCTTGGAGGCAAGTACCTTTATCCCTTGAGCTATCTTTTTTTTGTCCTTTTTCTTTTTGATTTTTCGAGACAGGGTTTCTCTGTGTTACAGTCCTAACTGTCCTGAAACTAGCTCTTGTAGGCCAGGCTGGCCTCAAACTCATAGAGATTCACCTGCCTCTGCCTCCTGAGTGCTGGAGTTAAAGGCGTGTGCCACCATCGCCCGGCCCTTGAGCTATCTTGATGGCCCTTATTGTTCATTCTATCAACCTTGCTGAAAAGAAACTGACTATAGAGAAATCTAACACAGTTTCTTGGTTTTCCTATAATTGCTGACAACTTTTGATTATTAAGAAATGACAAACAGTAACAAGAAGATAAAATTAAACTAGGTGTGAGCCAAGTTTGGTGATGCATAGCTGTAATCCCAGGGCTGAGGAGGTGGAGGCAGGTGGACCAGAAGTTCAGAGACATTCTGGGCTACGTAAATCCTGTCTTAAAAAGCAAAAAGCAAAGGCAAAACGAAACAAAAAGTTGACATAATACATAATATATATAAGAATGAGCATTGAGCAGTGTAGGGGTAGAAGGAGAGACAGGAAAAGAGAGAGGCTATACATGTGACAAGCAAGGGCTGAGCTGTCATCAACTACTATTTTCTACAGGATGGCGTTCTTGGGCTCTGTATTGTTGAAAATCCTCATAGTAAATTGATGTTTCCCACAAGGCTCTCAGTATAGACCTTCCCTGAGACTGTTGGGTTCTCCAGGCGGAGAGTCTGGTCTCTGGGAGGAAGCAGCCAAAGGCGAGGGGAGGGGCTGGATGGGTTCATCGTTAGAAACATATTTACACTAAAACAGAACAGAAGGACCCTAGACCCTCCAGGGAAGACAGAATGTGGTCAGGAAAAAAAGACACATCCTGTGTGTGCGTGTGTGTGTGTGTGTGTGTGTGTGTGTGTACAGAGGCCAGAAGACAATCTTAGTATTACTCCTTAGGTCCTTTTCACATTTAAAAATTTTAAATGTAATTTTATTTTTTGAGAATTTCACACACAACATGTTTGGATCAAATCCATTGCACCCTCTCCTCAAGTCCTCCAATAGTCCCAGTAATTTCCCTTCCCAACTTCACGTATACCTTGTGTTTAAATTTTTTGAGGGGATTTACTATTTTTTTAAAAAAAATGTGTATGAATGTTTCCCTGAGAATGTCTGTGCACCTTATGTGCAGTACCTGAGGAGGCCAGAAGAGGGCACTGGGTTCCCTGGACTGGAGTTACAGATGTTGCAAGATGCCATTTGAGTTCCAGGGATTGACTTGGGACCACAGGAGGCTCAACCAGTGCTCTTAACAGCTGAGGCACCTCTCCAGACTCTTGTACTCTTTTAAAAAGCCATTGAATCATTTTAGTGCTTCCAGGATGTGCCTGGGTGTAGGGCCATTCACAGAAGCGATGGCAGCTGCTTTTCTTTCTCTTCAGATTGTATGAATTTTTAGCCCTTGTCTTTTTAGCCCTTGTCTTTCCTTCTCCCTCCTTCCTCTGTTCCTCCCTTCCTCCCTCGCTCTCCCTTTCTCTCTCTCTCTCTCTCTCTCTCTGAATCAAGGTTTCTCACTGGCCTAGAACTTGCTAAGTTTGCTGAGAGATGTAAGCTCTATCTATAGCTATATCATATTCTTATATGCAAGCTCTAGGAATTTAATGAATCCTTTTCAGGGCTGGGATTACAAAGCCCACCGTACCATGTCTTTCTGCCTTTCTCTCTCTCTCTCTCTCTCTCTCTCTCTGTCATCTTACTAGGGTTCTGGGGGTTGAACTCAGGTCCTCAGGCTTGAAAGGTAAGCTCTTTACTGACAGTTTTCTTCCTAACTCCATTGTTACATTAAAAAGGGATTTATTTTAAGTTATGTGCATGTGTGAGAGTGTGTGTATCTATGTATACATGAGTGCAGGTTCCTGAAGAGACCAAAAACAACAGATGCCACTGGACTTTGAGTTACAGGTGGCTACAAGGTGGGTTCTGGGAACCTTAACTCTCGGGTCCTTTGTAAGAGCAGTATGTGCTCTCAACCTCCGAGCCATCACTTCAGCCCTCTGTAAAGACATTTTCTTTTCTTTAAGATTTATTTTACTTATTATGTATACAGCATTCCTTCCATGTATGCCTGCAGGCCAGAAGAGGGCACCAGATCTCATTACAGATGGTTGTGAACCACCATGGGGTTGCTGGGAATTGAACTCAGGACCTCTGGAAGAGCAGTCAGTGCTCTTAACCACTGAGTCATCTCTCCAGCCCCCTGTAAAGGCATTTTTAAAGATGAGATCAACTATGAGGGCACAAAGAAAATGGTCAGTAAATAGATCTAAGATTCTTGGATCGGGAAGCAAGAGTTGGCACCACAAGGCAGTTGATGGTGTTATTGACACACACATATATTTGGTCAGACATAATATGGTCCAAGGTCTCTCACGCCATCAGGAGAGCTTCAGGAACAGGCAGGCACCTGGGAACATCTGAAGGGCGTTGCTTTTCGGTGCACCAGCCTACTTCTCTGCTTTATCTACTTTCACACTACTAGAATGGCTTGCATTATTTTGTCTTTCTTCTTATTTGGAAGGTAGAGAAATTAATTAACTGTGAAATGACTCTAGGCAGAAATCAAGATCAAATATGAAAAAAAGCATGCCAATTCCTGAATACTCATAGCAAAAAAAAATTGGGGGGTTATTTGGACGACAGAAGGGCAGGCCGACAGAAAATGAGAATTTGGATCGGTCTTTACAGAGTGTCATTCCTCCCCCGCCCCGCCACAGCCCACCAACATACGAGTAGAACATTTAGGAAAAACAACACGCAGTGATGATCCATATACAATCATCGAAGCAGAAGTTATTAGAGGAAAATAGCGCAAATTGGAAAATTCAAAAGAAAATCTGTATCACAGCTTCTCTATCACCATATGCAAACCTATTAATGCACAATTTTCAGCTTTCATTTAGGACGGCGTTGCTCCCGCACACAAACAGGTAGGACAGGAAAGTGAGCACATTAACTATGCTCTGAGTGATGTTCATTTATTTTTCCTCAGATCTCATTTGCCACAGTGAATTCACTTTGATTTAAAAACCCGGAGCTCATCTTAATTTCAACAAATAATTTAATTTGGAACAACTACTTACTAGATTCCACTAAGTCACATGTCTTTACACCCATAGAAAATGGCCATATAAAGTTAAATGATCAAATCTTGCTTCTGGCATTTTCCTTCTAGGACTTTTTTTTTTTTTTTTGCTTTCTTGTATTTGAAAGAAGCAATCATTCCTTAGATCTCTCTCTCTCTCTCAACAAGGTCTCACTATGCTGCCTTCACTGGCCTGGAATTTTCTATGTAGACCAGGCTAGCCTGGAACTCAAAGGGATCAACGTGTGTTTGCCTCCTAAGTGCTGGGATTAAAGATGTGTGCCACCATACCAGCTCTTTCTTTGATTTCTTTCTCTTCTTTCTTTCTTTTTATTTCGTGTGCATTGATGTTTTGCTTGCATGTACGTCTGTGTGAGGGTATTGGGTACCCTGGAACTGAAGTTACAGACAGTTGTGAGCCACCATGTGGGTGCTGGGAATTGAACCCATGTCCTCTGGAAGAACGGTCAATGCTCTTAATCGCTGAGTCATTTCTCCAGCCTCTCTTTCTTGGATTTCATATTGAATGTATTTTATTTATAACTGATCAGAACACAGTGATCCTATAAGTAAATTTATTGAGGGTAGACAATCACTCAGTTACTGAGACACTAAATGGATGAGTTGATTCTTAACCCTGACAAGCTGTTTTAACTCATGTTGGTCATGTCTGATAATTGTTTCTTTTTTTTAAAGATTAAAATAATTGCTATTTTTTATATATATGTTTGCTTGCATGTGTGCATGTGCATCACATACATGTGGTGTTCTTGGAGGCCAGAAGACAGCACTGGATTGTTCACCATGTCAGTTTGTGAACTGTCATGTGGATGCTGGGAACAGAACCCAGGTCCTCTGCAAGTCTGTCAAGGGCTTTTACCATTGAGCCATCTCTCCAGCCTTGTCTGCTAATGTGTGTATCATAGTTACAGACAGGCAGCGTAAGAGGTGCCTCTTGGCTGTCAGAAGGCAATACGGGCGCTCTCATTATTGTTATTATTATTTTATTAATATTATCATATTTGTGTGTATGTACATGTTTGGTATGAGTGTGCATGTGTGCATGTGAGCATGGAAGCTAAATGTTGATGTCAGGTGTCCACAATCATTCTCACCCTTATTTCCTTATTTATCTTTTAGACGGTGTCTCTCTCACTGAAACTGGAGCTTACCAACTTGGCTCTGCTGCCTGGCCAGCAAGCCCCAGTGATTCCATCTGTGCCTTCCGAGCACTGGGATTATAGATGTATGATGCTAAACCTAGCCTTTTTTTGGTTCTGGGCACTGAACTCAAGTCTTCAGGCTTGCGTGACTGGCACTTCACTAACTGAGCTATCTCTCTAACCCCAGGCTTTCTCTTGAATACGATAGTGCTCTAGGATTCTGAAACACACTCAGGGATTGTGGAGGAGTGCTTGGTCAGTTTTAGAATAAATCGATCCATTTGGCACGGTGACCCAAAAAATGACATTTCTGGACTGGCAAGATGGCTTAGCAGGTTCAAGCACTTGCCAGTAGGTCTGAAAACCTGAGTTCTACCAACAACATCTACACAGTAGAGAGAACTGACTCCCACAAATTGCCGTCAGATACTCATATGACCATTGTGGTGGAGGCTACCCCATCCAAGAAATAAATTGTTAAAAATCCCCTTCCAGTGCTGGCATCCTAAGATTATGGCATTTTTTTTAGTAGTTATTAATGGGTTTGATCAGACACAAAGGTATAAAGGTGATCAGAGAACACAGTGCGCCTGCACCAGTCCATGGATGGCACCAATCCCTGGGTGGCTATGCTTTTAACAACTCCAGTTAATAAACAGGGAGACTGGCTTTGTCGTGGTCTACTGCCACAGTCCATGTGCTTTGTGAGCACGGCCACTGCTGTCGCTGTAGCATAGCATGGCAAGGGTCCTGGAAGTGGTGCCCGTGACGGTGAGAGGCTGCAAGAAGCGAGGCATGGAGTGTAGTGCATACAGCACTCGTACAACCCCCGCCCAATATTCTACTCCTACTGCAGATTAAAGCCAATGCTCCTGGGCTGATTGAGGTCCCACTAGACTCTTGGGACATCCGCTAGCACCAAATATGGGTGGCTCATAAGCATCAGGCAGCCCTAGAAAGCAGAGGCGAGAAACTCTCTACTTTCTCTGTGAAGCAAGCGCCTTTGCCTTTCAGTTTTGTGCCTCTGACTCCTTCCTAAATTGTCATCAGATGCTACCTTGGATAGGGCTTTTATTCACTTACCAGCTTTATTAGAATGAAATATAGAGTCATTTATCACTAGGTCAGGGTCGATACGTTTAAGAATTCTGTTCCTCTTTGCCTCCCGAGGCTGCTGACTGACAGCAGCACAGGCAGGAAGGAGAGAGGATTTGAAGGGAAGGTAACTCTTCCACCTCCGCTTCTGCTGCTATCAGAAACCTGGGTAGAGTTAATTAGCCCTAGTTCTGCCACCTATAAAATAAGGACACCATGATGTAGTATATATAGCAATTTCATAGTAGACATATAGGCATAGAAAATAAACAATGTGTCTGAGAGCTTGTTCTAGGGCTTTTTTTTCTATTTACTTTAAAAACATTATTAGTGTGTGAGTCTGTGGGCATAGTGACGTGGAGGTCAGAGGACAACTTAGTGATGTGTGAGCTCTCCTTCGCCCAGACGTGGTTTCTAGGGGTTGAATTCAGATGCAGCTTCGAGACAGGTACTTTCAGCTGCGGAGCCATTGTGCTGGACCTCCACTTTATGTTCTGGGACAAAGCTTCTCAATGAAGGAAATGCAAAGTGCTCTACTTGTCTAGGCAAGCTGCTGGTGAGTCCCTGGCATCTTCCTACGTCTGCCTTCCTGGCACTAGGATGGCAGGTGCGTGCCATTGCATGGGCGAGTGCCTTAGCTATGGAGCCGCCTCCCTACTCGTCCTTTAAAAAGTACATCACTTCACCAATTTGTTTTCTGTCTGTCTGTCTGTGCGTGGACAACTTGGAGGAATTAGTTCCATCCTTCCAACATGTGGATAGGTTCTGGGGAACGGAGCATGCAAATGCTTTTGTCCACTGAGTCGCCTCTCCCCACCTCCTTCTTTCTTTTATTGAAGAAGGGTCTCACATTAAACCTCACTAGTAAGCCTGGAGTTACTATGGCATAGCCCAGGCTGTTCTTGAACTCACAGCAATCCTCTTGCCTCAGCTTCCTATGTACCTGATGAATTCTCAACTTAGGAAGTTTTCATCTACGTTCACCTCATTTTCAACCTCTCAACAACCCCAGTCCTCACTATCCTGGCCCTCACTACCCCAGCCCTTACTACCCCAGTCCACACTACTCCAGTCCACACTACCCCGGTCCACACTACCCCGGCCCACACTACCCCGGCCCTCGCTACCCCGGCCCTCGCTACCCCGGCCCTCGCTACCCCGGCCCACGCTACCCCGGCCCACACTACCCCGG
>PVIU01026919.1:0-21270 GCA_004026605.1 Ondatra zibethicus | reverse complement strand
AAAAAAAAAACAGTACTCCACAAAATTGGAAAGTTTAAAAGAAATGGAAAGCTTTCTGGCTAGGTATCATGTACCAAAATTAAATCAAGACCAGATAAACAATTTAAATAGACCTATAACCCCCAAGAAATAGAAACAGTCATCATAAGTCTCCCAACCAAAAAAAGCCCCAGAACCAGATGGTTTCAGCACAGAATTCTACCAAAATTTCAAAGAAGAGCTAATTCCAATACTCCTCAAATTGTTCCATACAATAGAAACAGAAGGAACATTGCCAAACTCCTTTACGAGGCTACAGTTACACTAATACCCAAACCACATAAAGATGCAACAAAGAAGGATATAGACCAATCTCCCTTATAAACACTGATGCAAAAATACTCAATAAAATACTGGCAAACTGATTCCAAGAGCACATTAAAAAAAGTCATCCATCATGACCAAGTAGGCTTCATCCCAGAGATGCAGGGTTGGTTCAACATAAAGAAATCTGTCAGTGTAATCCACCGTATAAACAAACTGAAAGAAAAAAGCCACATGATTATCTCATTAGATGTTGAAAAAGCCTTTGACAAAATACAACACCCCTTCATGATAAAGGTCTTGGAGAGATCAGGGATACAAAGAACATACCTAAACATAATAAAAGCAATTTACAGCAAGCCAACAGCCAACATGAAATTAAACAGAGAGAAACTCAAAGCAGTTCCACTAAAATCAGGAACAAGACAAGGCTGTATACTCTCCCCATATCTATTCAATATAGTGCTTGAAGTTCTAGCTGGAGCAATAATACAACAAAAGGAGATCAAGGTGATTCAAATTGGAAAGGAGGAAGTCAAACTATCGCTATTTACTGATGATAAGATACATAAGTGACCCAAAAACTCTACCCAGGAACTCCTACAGCTGATAAACACCTTCAGTATTGTGGTGGGATACAAGATCAACTCAAAAGCATCAGCAAACCTCCTCTATACAAATAGTAAACGGGCAGAGAAAGGAACAGAGAAACATCACCTTTTACAGTAGCTATAAATATGAAATATCTTGGGGGTAACTTTAGCCAAATAAGTGAAAGACCTGAATGACAAGAACTTTAAGTCTCTAAAGAAAGAAATTGAAGAAAATATCAGAAAATGGAAAGATCTCCCATGCTCTTGAATAGGTAGGATCAACATAATAAAAATGGCATTGTTACCAAAAGCAATCTACAAATTCAATGCAATCCCCATCAAAATTCCAACACAATTCTTCATAGAACATGAAAGAACAATACTCAACTTCATATGAAAAAGCAAAAAAATCAAGAATAGCTAAAACAATCCTGTACAATAAAGAAACTTCCAGAGGCATCGCCATCCCTTCAAACGCTATTATAGAGCTATAGTAATAAAAACATCTATATTGGCATAAAAACAAATATGTGGACCTATGGAATCGAATTGAAGACCCTGACATTAATCCACACACCTATGAACACCTTATTTTTGACAAAGAAGCCAAAATAGTACAATGGAAAAAGGAAAGCATTTTTAATAAATGGTGCTGTCATAACTGAATGTCAACATGTAGAAGATTGCAAATAGATCCATATCTATCACCATTCACAAAATTCAAGTCCAAATGGATCAAGGACCTCAACATACACCCAGTTACACTGAAACTGATAGAAGAGAAAGTGGGAAGTAGCCCTGAACACATGGGCACAGAAGACCACTTCCTAAATATAATATCATTAGCACAGACACTGAGAGCAACAATCAATAAATGGGACTTCCTGAAATTGAAAAGCTTCTGTAAAGCAAAGTGCACTGTAAATAAGACAAAACATCAGACTACAGAGTGGGAAAAGGTCTTCACCAACCCATCTAACAGAGGGCTGATCTCCAAAATATATAAAGAACTCAAGAAACTAGAAATCAAAATACAAAATAATCCAATTTTAAAATGTGGTATAAAACCAGGCAGTGGTGGTGCATGCCTTTAATCCCGGCACTCAGGAGGCAGAGACAGGCAGATCTCTGTTAGTTTGAGGCCAGCCCGGTCTACAAGAGCTAGTTCCAGGACAAAACAGGCTCCAAAGGAAAAAAAAATATAGTATAGAGCTAAACAAAATTCTCAGCTGAAAGACATTTAAGGAATTGATCAACATCCTTAATCATCAGGGAAATGCAAATCAAAGCAACTTTGAGATACCATCTTACACTTGTCAGAATGGCTAAGATAAAAAATACTAAGTACATCTTATGTTGGAGAGGATGTGGACTCAGGGGAGCAATCTTCCTCTGCTGGTGGGAATGCAAACTTGTACAGCCACTTTGGAAATCAGTATGGCAGTTTCTCAGAAAATTGGGAATCAATCTACCTCAAGACCCAGCAACACCACTCTTGGGCACTCAATCATATCACAAGGGCACTTGCTCAACAATATTCATATTAGCATTATTCATAATATCCAGAACCTGGAAATAACCTAGATGCCCCTCTATTGAAGAATGGATAAAGAAAATGTGATACATTTACACAATGAAGTATTACTCAGCTACAAAAAAAAAAAAAAAAACACACACACACAATGACATCATGAAATTTGCAGGCAATGGATGGAACTAGAAAAAAAATCAACCTGAGTGAGGTAACCTAGAGTCAGAAAGACAAACATGGTATGTACTCACTCAAAAGTGGATATTAGATGTAAAGCAAAGGAAAACCAGACTACAATCCGTAGCTCCAGAGAAGCTAGGGAACAAGGAAGACCCTAAGAGGGATACATGGATTGCCCTGGGAAGGAGAATTAGATGAGATCTTCTGGGTGAACTGGGGGCGAAGGGGGCGGTACAGGGGAGGGGAAGGGGAATGAGAGCATGAGAGAACAAGATGGTCAAGGGGGAGGACGGAGTAGGAGAGCAATGAAAGAGAGATCTTGATAGAAAGAGCCACTATGGGTTAGGAAGAAACATGGTGCTAGGGAAATTCCCAAGAATCCACAAGGATGACTCCAGCTAAGACTCTTAGCAATAGTGGAGAGGATGCCTGAACTGGCCTTCCCCTGGAAAATTCCCCAACTATCGTCATAGAGCCTTCATCAAGTAACTGGTGGAACCAGATGCAGACCAAGTTCCAGGGAAGGGAATCTATGAGGAGGAGCAGTCAAGATCATGATGGAGAAACCTACAGAGGCAACTGAACCAAGCTCATGGAAACTCATGAACTCTAGACTGACAGCTGTGGAGCCTCCATGGGACTGAACTAAGCCCTCCATATGTGGGAAACAATGGTGAAGCTTGGACTATCTGAGGGGCCCCTGGCAGTAGGACCAGGATCCATTCCTGGTGCATGAGCTAGCTTGTTGGAGCCCATTCCCTATGGTGGGATGCTACGCTCAGCCTTAATGCCCGGGAGAGCGGCTTAGTCCTGCCCCAACTTAACGTGCCAGACTTTGTTGACTCCTTATGGAAGCCCTTATCCACGGGGAGGAGTGGATGGGAGGTGGACTGGAGTGGAGGGTGTTGGGAGGGATAGGACGAGTAGGAGGAAGGATGGGAAGGAGAACTGTGACTGGAATGTAAAATAAATAAAATAATTGTAATGATTCAGCGGCAATATGGCTGACACTTCCTGGTTCCAGGGCCACGCACGTGCGGACAAGCCCTCAGGCAGAAGTGCCTAATGGCCCCGGGGGAATCTTAAAAGACCCTGCAGTGACCCACGTGCGGCATGGTTGACTCTGACACAACTGCGTTACTCCGTTATCTGCCTATGAAGTAACCAGGTCATCCCCCTGTGCGCATGTGCTAGGCAACCCTTGAAAGCTGGAGGCCCTATCTTCTACTCTCTCTCTCTCTCTCTTCAGCTCTGATCTGTATACACACACACACACACACACACACACACACACACACACACACACACACACCTCTTAATAAACTCCTAAGCGGGTTTGTTGCATGTTCCGTGTTTCCTTCTCACTCGTGCCAGGTAATTTCAATAATGAAATGAAATGAAATTTTAAAAATCAACATAAAACAGAGTTAGTTAGGAACAAACCTAACTAGGCTGAGCTTTCATAATTGAAAAACAAAAAGTTCCCACTTTCTCGTGGACTGTACTTATGGCTTAAAGTTTAACCTCGTGACAAAAGAGCTTCAGTTTAAAATTTGTTGCATTAAGGTTCAAAATTAACAGTGATAAACTAACCACCCTTAGTTTAGAAGTTCTATTCTGATAAAAGTTACTAACTGTTAAAACAAGGGTAATGAAGACATAAAAGTTAATGATTGGTCACCTTATAAATGATTAAATGTCTTTAACATGCCCGAAATTGTGTTCACAGTCATGCTAAGTACAAATGTAAAACATTTATAGAGACAGGATTGGAGAGAGAGAACAATTCATAGCTCCCATTTTATAAGAATATATATATATATGCAATCTTCTTATGGAGAGAAAGAGTTCCTTTTCCTAAAAACTCTGTTGTGGTTTTTTTCTTGTGTGTGTATGTGTGTCATGCATACTAGGTGCGCATGGAGGCAGAAGAGTGGCCTGGACCCTCTGGAACTGAAATTACAGGCAGTTGTTAGCCACCATGTAGGTACGAGAAATCGAATCCAGGTCCTCTGGAAGAGCAGCTAGTGGTCCTTACGCACTGTGCCATCTCTCCAGCCCAGAAAGTAGCTTCTCAGGATGGACTCTACTATGGTGAAGATGCTACGATTGTTATTTAAATGACATTGAAGGATACAGATATTGCATAAAATTACTTTAAAAGCAGTATTGGGCTTGAGATGACTGACCCCAATTTTGAAAGTTTTATTGTGGTTACAGCTACCAAACGTTATGTACTACAGAGAAATATTTATGAAAGGAAGATCCAATTAATATGGCAAATGTCACTGCTGTTTTTAAGAATTTGCTACATGTGTCCTTTCCTTCAGGAACCACCATCCTGATTAGTCAGTGGCAGTAAGGCAAGATCTCCCACTAGAAAAAAAGATTATGGCTCTCTAAACGTTACTCTCTCCACTAGCGCAGTTTAACAGTGAAGCCGTAGTAGTGACATAGCGTCTTTCCTCTCAACACAACACATTCTCCCCAGATCCATCTTGGAGCAGAGGAAATCTCAGCCAGGTATCCTTGACCACTAGCCAGAAAAAGGACACACACAGAGGTATCTAGGCCTGCGGCACAGGTAATGAAACGACGGATGCTCGCTAGCGGAGGGAAGTTGGCGGTCAGCTGTAATTATTCTAGGAGATCCACACGAGTGTCCTGCAAACCTCATAGGAATCTCCTTCAAGTAACAAGAAAGTATACATTTACCAAGTTTTAACAGAATGTGGTTTAATAATTATCTGGCTTGATTATACAGAAAGCTCAGATCCCAAACCCTTGAACTGCCAGTGCTGACAGGGTGACACACTCCCATTGTTTCCACCATGAAATATTGTCACCAGAACCTCCTGGACCAGACAGTCCCATCTACAACAATAACGTAAGAAAGGCACCATGAGCAATGCAAGCCAGGTAGGCATCCCCTCTCCCTGAGAGTCATGTCATAGTTGTGCCAGTTTCCCAGGCTTCACAGGACACACGGTCTTGAGCTCCCCCTCTTTCTGTTCCCTCTTACTACAGTTATCTGCTTGTCCCTTCTCAGCTTTTTCATTACTTCAGTAAGCAGCATACAAGCTCGGTTCCAGATTTCCCCATTCAAAGACAAAGCCCTTATTTTTTAACATTTTTATTGACTTTTTTATTGAGCTCTACAATTTTCTCTGCTCCCCTCCCTGCCTCTCCCCTCCTCTTCAACCCTCTCCCAAGGTCCCCATGCTCCAAATTTACTCAGGAGATCTTGTCTTTTTCTACTACCCATGTAGATTAGATCTATGTATGTCTCTCTTAAGGTCCTCACTGTTCTCTGGGATTGTGATTTGTGGGCTGTTTTTCTTTGTTTTATGTTTAAAAACCACTTATGAGTGAGTACATGTGATAATTGTCTTTCTGGGTCTGGGTTACCTCACTCAAAATGATGTTTTCTAGCTCCATCCATTTGCCTGCAAAATTCAAGGTAGTGTTATTTTTTTCTGCTGTGTAGTACTCCACTGTGTAAATGTATCACATTTTCCTTATCCATTTTTCAGTCGAGGGACATTTAGGTTGTTTCCATGTCCTGGCTATGACAAACAAAGCTGCTATGAACATAGTTGAGCACATGTCCTTGTGGCACAATTGAGCATCCTTTGGATATATACCCAAAAGTGGTATTACTGGGTCTTGAGGAAGGTTGTTTCCTAATTTTCTGAGAAATCGCCACACTGACATCCAAAGGGACTGTACCAGCTTGCATTCTCCTTGACTTCAAACTCTACTACAGAGCTGCAGTACTGAAAACAGCCCGGTATTGACATAAGAACAGACAGGAGGACCAATGGAACTGAATCAAAGACCTGGATATTAATCCACACACCATCAAACCCTGATTTTTGACAAAGAAGCAAAAAGTATCAAATGGAAAAAAGAAAGCATATTTAACAAATGGTGCTGGCATAACTGGATATCAACATGCAGAAGAATGAAAATACACCCATATCTATCACCATGCACAAAATTTAAGTCCAAATGGATCAAAGACCTCAACATAAAGCTAGCCACACTGAACCTTAAAGAAGAGAAAGTGGGAAGTATACTTGAATGCATTGGCACAGGAGACCACTTCCTAAATATAACCCCAGCAGCACAGACACTGAGAGAAATAATTAATCAATGGGACCTCCTGAAATTGAAAAGCTTCTGTAAAGCAAAGGACACGGTCAACAAGACAAAGCGACAGCCTACAGAATGGGAAAAGATCTTCACTAATCCCACATCAGACAGAGGTCTGATCTCCAAAATATACAAAGAACTCAAGAAATTGGTCATCAAAAGAACATATAATCCAATTTTAAAAAATGGAGTACAGACCCAAACAGAGAACTCTCCAAGGAGGAATCTAAAATGACTGAAAGACACTTACGGAAATGTTCAACATCCTTAGTCATCAGAGAAATGCAGATCAAAACAACTCTGAGATTCCACCTTACACCTGTAAGAATGGCCAAGATCAAAAACACTGATGACAACTTCTGCTGGAGAGGATGCAGAGTAAAGACAAGGATTCCTCACAGATACGGATAGTTAGCTAAAAGAGATGAGGGCTGCAAAAGGGATCTGGAAGATGGAAAGTCAAGAAAATTTTCACACCTATCCTGGCTTCCCCGAGCAGGTGGCACTGAGGGAGAAACTTTCCTGAGAAATAGAGACTCACCAGGTAAGAGTGGACAAGACTTTGTAAGCAACTGAAACCACGGAGAAAGTACAGAGGCCAAAAGAGCTCTCATTTGATCATTTTCAAGAAGCTTGTGTGGATGAAAGACAAGGCAGAGGCAGACAGTGGCAGGAAGTAGGGCTGCAGAGAGACAAGGAGAAGCCTGTGATGTCCATGGATGCTGTTAAGCAACTAGCAGAAGCATCACTTCTAATGTATTAGCCTGGGAGACGGCTGATGCAGTGGTATGGAGGGTGCATCTGAAGACGGTAACACCAGCCAGTGGAGCAGAAAGCTCTTCCAGTGGCTCAAGTGAAAGGCAATGTAAGGGCCTGGACCACGCAGAGCTAGCAAGAAAGGAGAGTACAAAACATTGACGATATAAACAGAAGACAACAAAAAAAAATGGAAAAACATTTTGTTCATTTACCCTTATTGTTAAAAATGCCCATACCACCCAAAGAGATCTACAAACTCAATGCAATCTTCACAAAATACTAATAACATTTCTCTCAGAACTAGGGAGACAGCCTTAAAATCTGTATGGAACAACAAAAACATGTAAATAGACAAAGTCATACTGCTCAGACAGTTTAAAACAGGAGTTTATAGTCCAAAATACACTACTGAGTCCATGTGCACACAGCAGCGCGGTCTGGCAGAACAAAACAGAGTCACAGACTGGAAGCAAACAACAGAGCACCCAAAAAACTAAAGCCTGTGCAGTAAAGAAGCTGTTCACAAAGTTGCTTTCTGTTTAGTTAATTTTCTATTTTGTGACCGAGACCATGACTGTAAGGTAAAAAGATGAGTTCAGTTCTGAGGCTTGAACCCACCAATTCCTGAGCTCACCCCAGGCTATGACTTGAAATCTCACCAACCCCACCCTAGAAATATCCATCCTGGGAAATTCTGCCCCCAAGAAACCTGACAGAAACCTGCCACCCCCTCCTGTGTTTTTCCCAATAAATCTCTTATGTGAGCTTTGTTTGCAGTGTGACTTTGTGCTATTATTTGGCTCTCTGTCTCCAGGATGCATATCCCCTCAGAGTTGTAACACTTGCATTAGAGGCGCCTTTCCCCTCAGAACTTTAATACTTACAAAATGACCAAGCAACCAATAAAAAAAAGTGTTTAATTTGGGGATATGGTTTCAGAGAATTAAAAAAAAGCAAGAGAAGGAAAATTACAGAGTCCAAGTTTTATCAAACACTTGAGGATAAATATGAACTTTGTAATCAAACAGACTTCAAATCCAGCCTGCAAACACATTATCGACTTTGCTGTATTTTGTATGCAAAAGGCCTCATACTCAACAGGCACTAGCCAAAGACAGGTAAGCCTCACTAAATAAAAACAAGCAATACTTTTAGCTGTATGAATTAGCTTAAACAACAAAAAAATTATAACACAAATCTATTCCATTTTAAATTTAACCCTTGAAAGAGACATGTCTTCTCTTTTCCCTTGAGACTGAGACAGGAGGAACTAACATTCCCGGCTAGGAACTCAATAGAGTCCTTGCCAGAATGGGCACTTCAAAGTCTATTTTTTGGGAATCAGAGACCTGCCACTGAAGGGTAAATAACTCCATTATCAACATTCTGGATGGCAAAGGGAGAAAAATCACTTAACCTGAATAGAACAACATACAGACTTATGGAAGCTACATAGTGGTTTCATGCCACTTGGGTAGTAAACTGACCACTCTTTTCTTCCATTTAGTTTTATATCACACATTCTCCAAGAATTAATAATTATCCTTGGGTTACAAGTGCATGTATATTATGTATGTACAAAAACTGACAAAATCAGTTGATGGATGAAAACCAAAAAAAGATTAGTCTTCAAACTGGAAGAAACATTACCTAGAAGAACCAACATAGAAAACACAGTCCTAGAACCTTTGGACCAGGATCATAGAGCTACCACTCACAGATTATACTGTGCTCGATAGATACTGGATAAGTAGATGATAGATAGATAGATAGATAGATAGATAGATAGATAGATAGATAGATGATAGATTGATGATAGATAGATAGATAGATAGATAGATAGATAGATAGATAGATAGATAGATAGAATTTAATATTAGATTCTTAATCTTACCCTGAAATTCTATTGCTATTTTGAATAGAGCTTTGGGGAAGTCACCAGGTGACATGGACTTAAGGAAACAGGTAGATCCAGTGAGTGACATTTCTAAGCTTGGGTTTCTCAAGGGTAAGGGTGTATTGCTAGAGAGGATGACTGGTACAGGTACAAGGGAGTCAGATACGGATGAGCAGCTTCAGAATATAAGGCAAGAACTAAAGGGCATCCATGTAGAAATTCTCTCAAGAGCTTGCCTCTCGACTCTTCAAAATGATTTCCATTTCTTCACATTTTCTTCACCTCTCTACAAATCTATTGACTTAAGAAAGTGAAATAATATTGGCGAGTAACAGAATCTTGACACAGCACAGAACTCATGTGTCAGTAATGTTTAAAAGCAGCAAAGGGTTTGATTTTCCCCAGGTCCCAGCTCCCTGGTCTTTTGCCCCATCACAGCTCACTCAGGCCTGTTCTAGTTTCCCTGTGCTCATCTCTGAGAACCTGCTATGCCCCTTCCCCGAAGTCAGAGGCCAAATAGTCATCCCTCCTTGTTATGAACAACGATATTATTTTAATGCATGTGTGAGTGTGCATGTGCCTGGTGGGGGGAAGTGGTGTGGGCACAAGTGTTTGCAGCTGGAGGACAGAAGGCAACCTCAAGTGTCATCTTCTGGAACACTGTTCACCTCCTTGACCTTGAGATAGGGTTTCCCATTGATCTAGACTCACCAGGCGGACCAGGCTAGCTGGCCACTGAATCCCAGGGAGCCTTCTGGCTCTCACTGTCCAGTGCTCAGGTCACAATCAAACGACACCATGCCCAACACAGACCTAGATCATAGATTCTATGAAATCAAACCCAGGTCTCACACTTTTTTTTTAATGATTTATTTATAGTGATCTGCCTGCTCATATGCCTACAGACCAGAAGAGGGCACCAGATCTCATTACAGAGGGCTATGGTTGCTGGGAATTGAACTCAGGACCTTTGAAAGAGCAAGCAGTGCTCTTAATCACTGAACCATCTCTCCAGATCTCACACTTTTAAGGCAAGCTCTTTACAGACTGAGATCTCCCCAGTCCAACTACACATTTTTTCTGTACCCCCTCCTTCATCTAACCACTGGTTATAAGCTTTATAAAACATTCCTTCTACTACCAGTCTGAATCTTTCATTTTGCTTTGGCTAATTGTTACAAGCAACAGCCAGATTTCCTAACACTATTTCTTCCTGTTTCATAAGTATACACCTGCCTGAATGGAAATACATATACATATCTAAGGAAGCTTTGCCTGAGACAAAAATTATAAAGGGCAAATGTGTGGTTAACCCCAGCACTCAGGAGACAGAGGCAGGTGGATCTCTGTGAGTTTCAGGCCAACCTTGTCTACAGAGCAAGTTCCAGGAGAGTCAAGACTGTTACAGAGAGAAACCCTGTGTAACAAAACAAACAAACAAAACAAACAAAAAAGAGTTAATGCACAGGTTCTTAGAAAGATATCTCATGGAAAAACAACCTGTGTTTCTTTACTGGATCATCAAGATGCTTTTGATTCTGAAAGAAAGAGAGAAAGAGAGAGGGGGAGGGAGGGAGGAAGGGAGGGAGGGAGGGAGAGAGGGAGGGAGGGAGGGAGAGAAAGAAGGAAGGAAGGAAGAATGAGGGAGGGAAGGAAGGAGAAAAAAGATAAAAGAGAAAGATCTTAAAGTTATTGGAGCTAAATTCCTATTTTGAAGAGAAATTTGGATGAAGATAATGCTGTTCTTACTTGAAAAATGTCAATGGCATGAAAGGTAAAGAGAAACTAAGAAACTGCTCATAATTTCCTATGAAATTAAAGGACACAGATGAGACATGACAACTGAATTCTGTACATGATTCTGGGCTGTATTATGTACTCATGGAAGAAAAAAAACATTTTGTAAAGAAGGCAAAAACTAGAATATAATACACCAAGAGGATCACTACACAAGAAAGGACGCTTGCCACCAAGCCTGATGAACTGAGTTCAATCAACATGCGTTGGGAAGAGAGAACTAACCCTTGCTAGCTGTCCCATAGCTCCCACTCATTCATCGTGGTACACGAATGCACATGCAGGTACAATACATACAATGAATAAGTAAATCTACCTTTTAAGGAAGAATAAAATGTGTTGCCACCTAGGCTGTTGATCTCTGGGTCACCCCTCAGGAAAGCTGATTTTTCTGAAGACGTATGAAGGAGATGGGTCCATTAATGAGATGAGGGATTTATGTCCCCAGAAGCTCCTCCTTGAAGACAGTTGGGTACGGATCTTTGAAGCAAAGGCATTCCAGTTTTCTGAGTTCTAACTCAAAAAGATTGTCTTCCTTTTCTGATACCATCCAAAATCCTAAGAATGGGCTGTCTCACTGTTTCCCTGAAGATAAATCTTCTTCCCCTTTTTATTGCTCTCACCTTGAAGGTAATGAGAAACACTTTACTACAATCTAAACATAAGCGATGATGGCCCAGGACCACTGGTTGAGGTTCCCGGAATAGCATGGTCCATGTGGAAGCTGTTAGAGAACAAAATGTTTCAAGTACACTGATGGAGACCACAGAAGCACAGGTCAGAGAAGAGCAGAGCTCTGCTATGGTATGCATAACCTATGATAACATTCTTACCTGTGGAGATGGTGGGAACGAGTGTGCTGCTAAGTTAATACATATCAAAGATGTCTAGTGACAGTCACAAGGATGTCAGTTCACACCGATGCTGTGGTGAGCTAAGGGGACTATAGATCTGGACAGCCAACATTTCAACTCTGGACCATCATGGGTACTAACTAACCAGCTGCTTTGCAGACCCTTCCACACAGCCATGACTTTTTTTTTTCGGGGGGGGACTTCAGTTCACACTTACTTTCAAAGAAACTGGGGGGATTATAGCACAAAAGAAAGACCACAAGCACATGGAAATGTGTATTAATGCTGGATCTGTTCTAAGGCTTATTGGGCTTCCAAAGAAGATATCCAACTGGACCGTCATTTGTCAAGTAGCTGGTGTTTTCAAAGACTCTAAAGTACTCTAGGAAATACATTTCATGTAAAATAAAATACCATCACAATCCTAAAGACATACTACTATACCACAGACCATCCCTCACTCACTCCACATCAAAGAAGCTTCTCCTTGTACTAGGTGAGGATATGTGTTAAATATATGCACATCACCCCAGCAGAACATGAAATCAGCTGGGGCTCATGTGGCTATCTCAGTGTGCCTAATGAGCAAGCCAGGACAGAGTGGAGAAGACAGAGCCTGTACGTCTGAAGGATATCTCAGAGTTTAGTAGGCAATACAGCTGTGGGACCGCTCCACTCAAGACAAGAGGGTCAGAGGAGGATGCAGAGAGCACTGGGGAGCAAGACACAAATCAGGAACCTGAAGGAAAGGGTCAATATAGTTTACTGTGTGGGTAAGTGTTTGTGAACACCTGAATGAGTTTTTGAGGTTGATTTGGGAAGATTTAGAGAGTTCTGGATGCTTATACCAGAAAAGGTATCTGACTTTTTAAAAACTAGAGAAAGAGAGAGAAAAGTTTTTTAAGAAACTGTTAGGAATATAAATCTAGTGTTTTGAAACAGGGACTGCAGAGAGAGCTGTGCCAGCAGGAGATTCCTTATCAAGATTACTACAACAGTGTAAACAAGAAACAATGAGAATCCAATCTGCAGATTAGTAACAGTGGGAAGAGGAAATGAAAGGGGTGCACAGAGCTTGTCAGTGCTGTAGAGAATGGCCAGGGGAGCTTTGGAACCCTGAGAAAAAGAACAGAGATACTCTTGTCAAAGCCAAAATAAGAGAAAGCCATGTTCAAGTTGGAAAAAAAGGAGACAGGTTGTTTTGTGAACATAAACACTTAAAACAGAGATGTCTACAAGCAATTAGCATGTCCATCCTAAAGCACCAAGGAAGCTGGGAAAGAAAGAGAGGAGGGAGGGAGGGAAGGGGAGGATGGAGGACTGGATGGTGATCTTTTGCTATTCTACGAAGCCAACCTTCAGCAGAACCCTCCCAGTTCTTCCTTCAGGAGAACATTGTTTAGGCCCTAATCCTGAGCTTTGTCACTCAGTGAATAGAACTTATCCCTCTGAATTGGGGGCCATGTACTTAGCATTCTCAATCAACAGAACCCATCTTCATGCTTTGGAACCCTTCCTCCATAGGCCATTATTCTGAACACTGTTCATCTGTTACAGAATCCTTTCTTTTTTTATTTAAAAATTGATTATTACTTTTTAATTTTTTGCTTTTATTGAGCTATATATTTTTCTCTGCTCCCCTCCCTTCCTCTCCCCTCCCTCTTCACCCTTTCCCATGATATGCACACTCCCAATTTACTCAGGAGATCTTGTCTTTTTCTACTTCCCATGTAGATTAGATCCATGTATGTCTCTCCTAAGGTCCTCATTGTTGTCTAGATTGTCTGGGGTTGTGAATTATAAGCTGGTTTTCTTTTCTTTATGTCTAAAAGCCACTTATGAGTGAGTACATATGATAATTGTCTTTCTGGGTCTGGGTTACCTCACTCAATATGATGTTTTCTAGATCCATCCATTTGCCCACAAATTTCAAGATTTCATTATTTTTTTCCACTATGTCATACTTCATTGTATAAATGTACCACATCTTTTTTATCCATTCTTCGGTCAAGGGACATTCAAAATGTTTCCAGGTTCTGGCTATGACAAACAGTGCTGCTATGAACTTACTTGAGCACATGTCCTTTTGGTATGATTGAGCATCCTTTGGGTATATACCCAAGAGTGGTATTGCTGGGTCTTGAGGTAGATTGTTGTAGAGACTGGGAAATATGAGCCTTATTTCCACATTGACCAAAAGTCAGAGAGTTGGAACTTGTCTCTAGTTCCTTCAAGGTTTCTGTGCTTCTTCCTCAAACAAAGGTCCCACCTAGCTGTTGCTCAGGTAGTTCTGCTCTCTCAAAGTTATTGTCAACAGGTGTGGCTAATGGCCAGAACTTGTGCTCCAGGAATAGACAATTAGATTGTTCCCACCTCAAACAAGGGTCTAAAGATTCAACTAAGTTCCAGTTCCCTTTGTGGAGATAACTTGGGATTCCACCCAGGAAGTGGGTGGAACTACAGAATGTTTTGGTCTAGTGTATGAGTATGACTTTTGTTCTAGCAACAGAATGGTTAACTATGAATGTAGCCCATGACCTTCAATTGGTATGTTCATTTTCTTGTATCATGTTAATGTAGTTTTTTTGTCTTACTCCTACCTTTTGGGGTCAGGGGTATTTTAAGCAGTTGGAAATTAAACGCTGGCAAATTTTCACTACTCACTGGAATTCCCTCCCGATGCTATCCTATATGTTTCTGTTTTATTATTTTCATTCATGTCTTTATATTCTTTACTATATTTCTAAATCCCCATGCCTCTACCCTGGCAAGAAGTATTTTTGTTGGGGCTGTTCCTGACAGTTGTTTCCTAATTTTCAAAGAAGTTGTTATACTGATTTTCAAAGCAGCTGTTGGTATGGGAAGTCCTTCTGTCTATGTGTTGCTTTTATTGGTTAATGAATAAAGAAACTGCTTTGAGCCTATAGCAGAGCAGGACAGAACAGAGCTAGGTGGGGAAAACTAAACTGAATGCTGGGAGAAAGAAGGCAGAGTAGGGAGAAGCCATGGAGCCACTGCTGGAGTCAGATGCTCTGAAACTTTGCTAGTAGGCCATGACCTTGTGGTTATACACAGATTAAAAGAAATGGGTTAAATTAAGATCTAAGAGTTAGCCAATAAGAAGCTAGAGCTAATGGGCCAAACAGTGATTTAATTGATAGTTTCTGTGTGGTTATTTCGGGGCTGAGTATCTGGAAACAAACTAGCAGCCTTCCTACAACTAATTGGCACCAAACCTCAGAAAGCTTGGAAAGGAATTTTAGACACAAAAGAACAGAGTTAAGGACAGCTTAACACCGTGGCTCCTTTAAGAGGGGTTTTCCTGATTCAGCGGTAGCAGAGAAAAAACCATGTAGTTTTGAAATGGCAGCTATCTGGGCTGTGCTGCCAATGCATACTCTGGCACTTTCAGAAGGCCGAGCATTTAAGTGGGGTTTGTGGGCAGTGTGCTGCAAGTTACTTGGTGGCAGCATGGGCCAACTCGTTATCAGAGTTGAGGTGATAAGGACAGCTCCCACTTCCTCCTCAGACATGTCATACTGGGCAGAGACAAAAGGCAAAGCAGCCTTAGTCATAGTAGTATCTCTTAGCTATTTAAGAAGCACTTCTGGTCAGTAAAGGATTATAGATACGCAATAAAGACAAATTCAGATGGAAAAGACCTCTAAATGGGTCACAATATTGGATAAATGTTCATAGGCTTGTGAGAGAGAAGAAAAAGAATATAGAGAGTTAGAAAAGAAGTAAATTGTTTTTAAAAAAAAGTCTTTAAAGAGAGGGTACAGACAGTCATAGATTAAAAGGAGTAAAGAAAAAAAAGCCACAAAAAGATGGAATATACACAGAGTCTGGATTATGTATACTATTGTGTTTTCCTTGAATTTTTGACTACAGAGAGACATTTGATCCTGGGGACTGCTAAGCTAAGCCAAAATATATACTTTAAAGGTATCTTGATTTCAAAATTTGGGTCTAAGGGTTTGTTGCTTTGGAAAAGAGGTTCTGCTTTTGTTTCTACAGAGGATGAGAACCTGTAGAATCCTTCCAGACTTATATATATATTCAATTCTTGATTAAGGTATTGTGTTTGTACAGCTCATTTAAAAATGTAATGTATAATTAAGAAATATGGGTTAATAGTTCATCTATAATAGTCAAGCTTGTAGTCATGTTGATTAGATTTCCTAGATGTACAGAGATGTATTTCAGATGGGTAGGCATTCTTCAAATCTTTCAAAGACTACAGAATATGGCATTTAAAATGTTAAAGAACTTAGGACTTTTCATGACAGTGAGACACACCTGCTCCTGGCAGCACCAATTACTTCAAGAGAAAGATGGGCATCGAAAAGGCTCTTCATGGAGTTTTGTTAGACATTAGGCTAAGAAACTGTTCTTGCCTGGACTGCTTGATGAACTGGACATGCAGGATCCACAGGGAAATGACTGCTGAACTTGCCTAAAGAGATGATCCTTCAGGGTTCCTGCTACATGAAAGAGTCTGCCAGACATTCCGCAGGACATGGAAGAAGGCAACTGAGGGACTTTGCCATTACAAGGCAGATCTGTTTTTGAAATTTCCTGCTTCGTGAAAATGTCTGCCAGATACTATGGGCCTGAGGGCTGAAGATTGGATGCCCCAATGACATAGAAGAACTTTGGGTGACTGTCCAAGTAGCTAGATGTCTCTTTCAATTCTAGAATTTTGGAAGTTGCTTACAATGTCCTTCCTGTTTACTTAGGTAATATTATATCATTCTGGAGTCTTTGATGGAGTTGAAGAATAGATAGCTATAATTACAGTTTTCCTTACTTATGACAAATGATAAAGTAGATATAAATATTGTAACTGTAATTCTTGCTTGATACCTGTTTTGTTATATATAATTTTACTACGTTAAAGATAAAACATTCCTTTTTTATTTAAACATAAAAGGGGAAATTGTGTGAGAAGTCCTTCTGTCTATGTGTTGCTTTTATTGGTTAATGAATAAAGAAACTGCTTTGAGCCTATAGCAGAGCAGGACAGAACAGAGCTAGGTGGGGAAAACTAAACTGAATGCTGGGAGAAAGAAGACAGAATAGAGAAGAGCCGTGGAGCTGCCACTGGAGACAGACATGCTGAAACTTTGCTGGTAGGCCACAACCTCGTGGTGATAAACAGATTACTAGAAATAGGTTATATTAAGATCTAAGAGTTAGTCAATAAGAAGCTAGAGCTAATGGGCCAAGCAGTGGATTTAATTAATACAGTTTTTATGTGATTATTTTGGGGCCGATCAGCCAGAAACAAATAAGTGGCTTTCTCACAACAGGCCTGTAACATGGGTCTACTAGTTGGGATTTCTGTCCTGCCCAGTTCCCACAGCCTGCAAGTCCCAAGGAAAATCACACAGAGGTCTCCATAAGATATAAACTGATTGGCCCATTAGCTCAGGCTTCTTATTAACTCTTATAACTTATAATAACTTGCCCATTATTCTTGCCTATGTTAGCCACGTGGCTCGGTACCTTTTTCGGTGGGGCAGGTCACATCTTCCTTCTCCAGTGTCTGGGCAGGACTGCAGGAAGAGCTTCCTTCTTCCCAGAATACTCCTGTTCTCATTGCCCTGCCTCTACTTCCTGTCTGGTTGTCCCACCTATATTTCCTGCCTGGCTACTGACCAATCAGTGTTTACTTAAAACATAATTGACAGAATACAAAATTGTCCCGTAACACAGGCCATACCAGTTTGCAATTCCATCAGCAATGCAGAAGTGTTCCCTTTTCCCCACAACCTCTCCAGCATAAGTTGTCATCACAGTTTTTGATCGTGGCCATTCTTACAGGTATAAGATGGAATCTCAGAATTGTTTTGATTTGCGTTTCTCTGATGGCTAAGGATGTTGAACATTTGCTTAAATATCTTTCAGCCATTTTAGATTCATCTGTTGAGAGTTCTCTGCTTAGGTCTGTACCCCATTTTTTATTGGATTATTTGTTCTTTTGATGACCAATTTCTTGAGTTCTTTGTATATTTTGGAGATCAGTCCTCTATCCAATGTGGGTTTGCTGAAGATCTTCTCCCATTCTGTAGGCTGCCATTTTGTCTTGTTGACCATGTTCTTTGCTTCACCAAAGCTTCTCAGTTTCAGGAAATCCCATTTATTAATTGTTTCTCTCAGCATTTGTGCTACTGGGGTTATATTAGGAAGTGATTTCCTGTGCCAATGTATTCAAGTGTATTTCCCACTTTCTCTTCTATGAGATTCAGTGTGTTTGGTTTTATGTTAAGGCCTTTGATCCATTTGGACTTGATTTTTGTGCATGGTGATAGATATGGTACCTTCAACCATAAGAATGGACTCTATTTTCAGCAAATAGGTGCTTTCCTAAAGAGATGAACTTTGCAGCCAGGCAGTAGTGGCACATGCCTTTAATCCCAGCACTCTGGAGGCAGAGACAGGCAGATCTCTATAAGTTCAAGGCCAACTTGGTCTACAAAGTGAGTGCCAGGACAGGCTCCAAAGCTACAAAGAAACCCTGTCTCAAAACACATAATAAATAAATAATATACTTTTCAAGAGAGTATCCAGGAGTCAAGCCTAAAGCATTGTTATGATGACTGTCAGGAAAGAACTTTTGTTTAAAGTTTTATTAACTATAAATGTGTAAGAAAAATAAACCACTTGGTCAGACTCCAGAAGTTTTCTGATCCAGCACTGGCTAAAGTCCTGCTGACCTGAGTTTTGTTCTTAACCTCACCAACCTGGAATGTTTTCTCCCCTTCAACTCATAGGGAAGGTAGTAAGAAAGTGAAATAGAGAACATGCATTGTAGCTTAAAGAGTTGAATAAAAATAACTTAATTCAATAATAAATTGCTGAGGTCAAGAAAACTAGTGAATACTATGGGAACATGAAAAAGACTGACAAAGCTAAAGAGAACCAAACTCACAAGGAGAGGGGACAAAAATATGTTAAACTTTGAAAACACAGAACTTTCACAGACCAAATGTAAAAAAGTAGGGTCAGCGAGATGGCTCAGCAGGCAAAGGCAGTTGCCGCCAATCCTGATAACTTCAGCCAACATTCACATACACAAATTAAATAAATGTAATAGACAGTTTAAATATGTAAAACAAAAATTTAAGAGGAATGAAAACTGAAAAACAATGATCTTTACAAATCTCTCACTAACCAATTGATGATAAGCAATGTGAGCTAACTCCAGAAGGCCAAACTGCTTATCCTCAGCAACGATCAGGGAAACAAAGATCACACAGAATCAAGTGTCCTATGTACCACCACAGTATCAGATTTAAGTCTGGTGACTCTGAGCCTGAGTCTCCACACCCTGTCACTCATAGGTCCAGTCACTTTGTAAACATGAGTTGCTCTGACCATCACAGCTGCACACCAGCAGTTCCCATAGTAGCCCAAAGTGTGGTCAATCAGGATGGAGTCAGAAGATACAGTGAGACTAGAGGCAAAGCTAGCCTGCTGTGGAGCAGAACTTTAAAGTAAGACCCAGCAGGAGGAACTTGGGGGGACAGCAAACTTGTCCACTCACCGTCTGGAGTGATGGATATATGATTTTTTACGTTGGTCTAAGGTCGTAAACTTAAAGATAAAATATAATTTGAAAAGTTGAGTTGGTCGTCAGTTAGAGACATCCCTTCTCCCAAACAGCCATCATGTGTTACTCTGCCTCTCAGCACCAGCAGTCAGAGCCCCAGGTCAGGCAGGCACTAAGCACTGGTTCTCAGGGGCTGCGGCACTGCTGTCTGTGGAGGACACTGTGAGACCCAGAGCCACTGGGACTGTGTTCAGGCCCCACACATCCAGAGGGACAGTGAGAGTCATTCCCCGACAGTGACTTCATGGCTCCCAGACTGCAGCAGTTGAAAGGGGCTCTGGCAGCTTTGGAGCCAGTGGCTTTTTAGCACCCTTAGCAAAATTGTTTTCAGTGTTCCAACAGTCAGTTGCCTTGTTCTGGCTGTATCTGTCTTGGATGTTGCCTAAGAAAACTTGAGCACACCTGCAGCAGAGCTCATGAGGAGAGTTTTTGTGTAGCCACTGAGTCACCATGATTAGAAAACAGAGCAGAGAGAAAAGGGGGTGCATGAGCTATGATAGGTTCATACAATAGAATGCCCACCTGTAAGGAAAATAAACTATAATTAAAGACACTGTGATGTCGGGGTCTGGTGCTAGCCCAGACCATAAATTATTTCTCTGGACCAGACCCCAACATAAGCTATCTCTCTCTCTCTGGACCAGCATGGAGGAGCAGGAATAAAGACACAACTCACATGGTTTTATCGGGAGGGAGATTCTCAGTCTCAGTGATCCCTCATGAAATCCTGAGTTCATATCCTGAAGAAGTCCTCTCACTTTATTCTCCAAACAGTCTTTATACCAAAACGTAACTGAAGGGGAAATACATTAGCATTCTGTTTCCTAGGTAACCAGGTGAATGGCTTTCAATCATGTCCACATCTACCTGTGCTTGCTATCATGTCTTCTTGGTCTGTATGCTAGCTCTCTCATGTAGGCTGAATTAGCACCTCTTTTCAGGCATCCTCCAAATTACAAAGAAATAGCAGAGCAACATCCTGACCTTTTGTTAGGGTAGCGACAGCCTGTCTGGACAGTTACGTGACCACTTCAGATACTGACTATGGCTTTAGAGCCTGGCTGCCACATCATATAGAAATATGGGCCTACACTGTGAGTGATCTATGAACAGAACTGAGAGGGAAACACTTGGAGGACATACATACTAGGAGTCTATTTGCACGAACTTATTAATACACTAAACTATTAGATAGGAAAGCACAAATATGTAGCAAGACAATAAATGCTCAGGCTGTAAAAGAGAAGAGTAGGTAAGAGGGAAGCTTCAGAGCAACCGAAACCTTTGCTAAGTAGTCATCTGTAACTCAGCTTCATACAATTGATGCACTTTTCTCTATTCAGTATATTATAATAAAAGATAACAAAAGAGCTAATTAAAAAAACTCTTGGTGCCAGCTTGGAGCGATGGGTTTGTAGATGAACTATGACAGTACAAATGTCACAGGAGGAGTCAGGCAGGGCTGTGATTAGACAACCAGCCAGCAGGAATGCTATTTATTCAGAGTTCTCAGCACAGGGCACAGAGCATTCTGGGTAGAGGTGAAAGACCAGTCAGAAAGACACTTCCAAAGCAAGCTTCCC
>PVIU01026918.1:0-21255 GCA_004026605.1 Ondatra zibethicus | reverse complement strand
ATTTTGGGTGACTGTCCAGGCAGTGAGATGTCTCTGTCAATTCTAGAACTTTGGAAGTTACTTACAATTCACCTCCTGTTTACTTAGGTAATATTATATCCTTTTGTGGTCTTTGATGGAGTTGAAGAATAGATAGTTATAATTATAGTTTTCCTTGTTTATGATAAAGATTAATTAAATATAAATATTGTAACTGCAAAAAAAAAAAGTTTACCCACCTCCTGCCCTGTTTTCAAACTCGTTAAGAGATGCCAGGGTTGAAAGTAAGGTAGACAGCAGAGGCTCTTAACATTCCTTTGTTGCAATTCTAACCCAGCTCACAAACATGTTTGTGGAAATATGTAATCAAAAACACAATCCAAACTCTCCAGTGACTAGGGTTTTGACCTTTAAATTTGAATGTCTTTTTAAAAGTCTCCTGCCTTCATTGAACATAGTGATTCTGGGGTTTCTATGTATAGGAATAGTTTCATAGAAAAGCTTCTGAAAACTATGACATTTGGCCCTCTACTCCAGACAGAAAATCTCCTTGCCATTCACACTGAGCATTCTTATGCTGTAGCAAAGTTACAAAAATACTGAAGATACTTAGGGCAGTACAATGAAGCCTAGGTCTCCAACGTCTCTTGAAAAGAGTGAACCAAATACAATTTGTAGCTTCCTAAATATTGACAATACAATATGAGCCCATATAACAAGTCACTCCTGACTGCTCAAGGAAAAATTATGGGTGCGTAAAGTCATTTTTAGTTTGATATTCCTGGGATTTCTCATCAAACACACGTTCCCACATGTACAGAAAAAGAGGCAATGCTAATGTTAAAAGTAAAATGTCATAAGGAAGACCCAGTTATGACATCCAAGGTGAGTCTAACTCCCCAATACAGTGGTGTTAAGGTAACCTTTACTGGTTACATTTGGTGTGATGTTGCAATGGTTCTCATAAACCAGAAGAAGTATCAGATTTAGAACTTTGCCTGAGGAGTTCAAAATCAGGCATGTTTGGGGAATTCACCCAGTGAGTGCCTTTCAACTACTGAGCCAGAGGATAAAAGAAGATGCAATTCCATGACTGCAGGTTCAAGGCAACAAATGTTTAAAAATGTTAAATGGTTGGCATAGCTGTGATGATTTTCAGAGAAATATAATCAACCCAAGTTAGCTGGTGACACCGTTCCTGTGGCAATCCTGGAGATGATTTGGAATACCAAAGCTACATATCATTACAAAACCATCAAAAGTTGTGGGCTATCACAGGTAAAGACTGAGATGCAAACAAGAGTTTAATTCCGTTTGCCACTCAAACTGGAAAGGGTCAGGTCAAGGGTTGGCTCAAAGTTTAGCCATTGTCAGAACAATAAAAAAAAAGAAAAGAAAAGCATGTCAATCAAATACCAAAAAGCACAATGTAAAGATGTTGTCAAAATGGTATACCAAGAAAAAAATGTGTCTACATGCACGGGTGTGTGTGAAGTCATCACTTTTTATGTAAGAGAGTCTTTGGATACTGTCACATATTAGTTTTCTAATATTCTTGCTATTATTCAATCTACACAGTACGTAATGCAACCCATTTGTAAGAAACACTCAGAACATCTAGCTGCAACCCACTGATATTGTTTTCCTTGAGAAATGTGACAAAAAATTAAAACAGATGTTGGTCCAGCCAGGCATAAAGCGAGAATCAATTACGACTATTTTCTTTCCTGGAGTCATTTCATTTTAGAGAGCATCTAACAAAAAACCTTCCTGATCTCAATGAAGAGCGCATTTCTTTGAGATACACATGAGTAGGAAATGATACATATCTGTCTGCATACTCTGAGAATTAAATCGCCTCTGTTTCAGCTACAAAAATGTTTAATTTTTCATCCTCAGTCATATAGGAATATTTCCCAGAAAGTATATTATCTCTGCAGATGTCACCACTCTCCAATTAAGGAAAGAAGCAGGGTACAATTGGTAGTGGCCTCTCTATATTATAGACTTTGACACTTGAGTCTCCTGAGGAGGGAATGGATTAGACAATTCAATAGAATCTACAGTGGTTAATTTTTTCCATGAAAAAAAATTTTGTTTTGTGAATCATGCATTTTTTGGATTCATTTAGAAAACCAAAACAAAAGGGTTTAATGATGTTTACAGTGAAATGAGACAGCTGACGACCAGCACGGAATCACCATATTTTGTTTTCTCATCTTTAAGACTTTTAGCAGTAGGACTTCCAGCTGAGCATGAGACTAGTTTTTCTCAAGACATATCCAAGCATTCTGAAGCTTCACTGAGCCTAAACACCAAATTGAATTCATACTTCTTAATTGGGAAAGGCAGGCTGTTTGCATACCATGTTTCCATCAGTAAAATATTGAAAATGACATTTGCGCCCAAGTCCGTATGAACAATCTGCCTTAGCTGAACTCTGTTACTGTTTTCAGACCCTTGGTGCTGCCTATCACAGTTTTAAAGAGAACCTCTCTCTAAAAGTACTTGTGTCTGGATTCATACAAGTAGATTCTCTTCACACATGGGGATGTGGCTCCTGACATGTGCTTTGTGACTCACTCACCTCACAATAACAGAAGACTTTGTATTGACTCAGTCACATTCTTTTAACCTGTCTCCCCCACAACCAATGGCTTGGGCTTCTGCAGGAAAATGGAAAGTCTAGCACTTTCTATCCTCAGGAAAGACTACAAAATCCATGGGAAGAGAATAGTCTCTGAGGAAAGTTTGCTAGACTAGTAGAGAAATAAATCCCACCCCTCTGGTCTCATTAGAGTTGCATTCGATGCAATTTAATTGATCAGCTGAATCTATACACTATAGAATAACAGTAATTTATTCTTGATGAGAAAGCATCTGCTTACTTCCTATGTGCTCAAAGCAGTTATTATTAAAAAAGAATGAGGATTCAGTAACCTTAATCACCTTACAAAATTCCCCAACATTACATAAGAAGGTAGATTTATCCTGATAGATGTTGTAACATCTCAAACTCTCTATATGCTGTTAACACGTGAGCTAAGGGAATACCTTCATAACATGTGCCCTGCAGTGAAGTAGCACAATATGCCTAGAAAGATTCTTGGTTCTTTGGAACACACAGTTTCAATTTAACGTTGTCCATCCCTTACCATGGTCAGGCATCTGAGATCCCATGGAGGTCACACTGGTATTCAGCACATCGTTCACAGCAGTATCACAGTACAGGCTCCTCTGGACATCATGCTCGCTGTCAGTCTGGTCACTCTCCTCATGCCCACTATCCTTCAGGCTGTTGCCCTCCAGGTCCTTGAAGGTGGAGCTGCTGGGTTGAAGAAAATATGTTAATTTACAACTGTTATAAATGTGATTTTTAAAATCTTTCCAAGCCAGGATGATGTCAGCTCTGTAAGGAGGCCAGCAGGAGCTAGAGTGTCCAAAAAAGGAAAAAATATGGAGAAGAGACATTTCTGTTTGAAGGTAATACAACTTAACAATACATAGAAGTTCTCAACATTGGATGTTGATACAGATAATTTTTTCATTTGCCTCTTTTTAGTGTTTCACAACAGACAAGGAGGAACAAGACAGAAATGTAAAAGCACTTCTAAAAGAATGTTATCATTGTAATTTTTCTATTCCAATACAGTTAGAGTCAAATAGAAATAGCCAATATTTTCTGAGAAATTACTGTTTATGAGTTATTGTTTTAAGAGATCAACATTAACTTTTTAAGCCATTCATGCTGTACAAGGAAAAGGTGCTAATAATATTACTACTTGCAGATGAGATAACAGAGATACATAGAAGTTAAATAACTTGTCCAAGGTCACACTGCTGGGGAAAAAAGTATAGCACATGTAAGATCAACCCTTGCTTGTCAAGTTTCAGTGCTTAAAATCTTAACTATTATGAAAATTGCTTCTCTAGAGATATCTACTAATCACCAACTATAAAAAGCAAAAATGGCAGAACTTGACATAGTGTAATTAAAATTAAAAGGATGATCAAGGTTGGAGAAACCAGGTCAGTTTCCTAGTTGTTTGATTGCTTGCTTTGTTTTTAAGACAGGGTCTCATTCTGTACACCAGATTGACCTGGAACGTGATACATAGCCCATACTAGTCTTCGAACTTATGATAAACCCCTTCATCAGCCTCCTCCTGCATCCTGGGATTACAAACCTAAACTGCAATACCACATGTGTCCCCTGCCAGTTCTGAGTAAAAATGGCAGATGGACCAATTCAAAGAAAAGGAGGACTGGCAGTAGCTGAGGAAACTGTTGGTGCATGGAATGTGTTTGGGATAATTTTATGTGTCTACTTGACTGGACCAAGGGTAATCCAGGTAGCCAGTTAAGCCTTATTTTGGAATGTGTCTTTGAGTGGGTTAGCTGATTGAAGAACTGAATAAAGCATGTATCTTTCCCCAGTATTGGTGGGACTCATCCAATCCATTGAAGAAGACCTGAAAAGAACAATAGGCAAAATGTTGAATATTCTTTCTGCTTGAACTGGGACATCAATATTCTTCCATATTCAGTCCTCCTCATTTCCAGGCTTTCAGGCTCAGACTGGGATCTCTACAACTGGGTCTCTAATTCTTGGGCTTTCAATTATACCATCATCTTCTCTGACCTTCTAGTTTATTGGTGACAGAGCACAGAAATTCTGAATATTCCACAACTGCATGTATCAACATCTTAAACTGCATGAGTCAATATTCACAGACCTGCCCCTTAGAGACATAAGAACATTCACTACATATGGTAAAGAGCTATGGCCATGAACACAAGAATACACTATCACTCTGCATGTTTGTCGTAAAGGAAGCACACAGAAAATTAACACATGATCAACCTGGATGTTGAATCCTTGGGGACAAAAACATAAAAAGTGCAAGATCAAGAGAGCAGTAACTGGAAAGCAATGATTATAACAAAATAAAGAGTTTGGTGATGGAAAAAAGCACTATCCTGTTTAGTTAATTACTTCAGAAAATATATCTGAGCATCAAAGTCACTAAAATCCAGTCACTCAACAGGCTAGTTCACTCAATTCCTCCAAATTATGTCACAGAGATAACTCAGTCCTATCCATCTACCAGAATGCAGATCTATTTATGAAAATCCTACAGTTCTTTCATGATCAAAAAGATCAATTGGAAACATATGATTTAAAAGTGTCTCACCATTTCCACCTTCATGGCACAAGACTCTATGGCTTCCTGTATATCCTAATTCAAAGTTTATATAGATTCAAAGTTTATATTTTAGAAACAAAACTTGGCCCTGCCTACAAGCACTCATATACCTCAAGAGAGAACAAATGACCTGCCTAGATGATATTACAGGCTGCTCCATTCTATAACAAATATTAGCTTTTCAACCTATATCATCTGGTTCTGAAACATAATGAAAAGTTCTTTAAATCCTCAGCACAAAAACTGTCATGTTAAGCCAAAGATCTCAAGTCTAAATTGAATGCATTTCAGCAGTTGCCAAAATTTGCTTGAGATATATGATGGCAAATGAAATAGTCTAAAGACAAATGTAATTGGCCATCCCTTAGAATAGAGCATCTTATTCTTGGCACTATTGAGTTTTTAGGTCACATAATTCTTGGTTGTGTACGTTCTGTGCATTATGAGATGTTTAATGGGCCTATTGGCCTTTGCCCATTAGATGCCAGTGATGACCACCACCAAGTTTAACAATGAAAACTCTCCCCATGGGGACACTGCCAAATCACCCTCAGTTAGAACAACTGTGATACATTTTTTTTCACCAGTATTATTGTAACATAGCATGCAAGAGAAAGCACTGAACTTGGAGTCATTAGGGCAAGTGATAACCCAAAATCTGCCACTTTGTCTCTGTGGCTCTGGGCTCCATATCTAATCCTCACAAGACCATTGAGCCAGATAGAAATAAATGTTCAATGAAATTATCCTTATTTAATATGATCATTATCCTGTATTATAATGCCTCATTCACATTACAATTAAACAGTATGGTTATGGTAATTTATGAGATTGGTATAAGAATTTTATATTTATTTAATGAATGCTCCTGTCTTCTGTAAACAACTGTCAGCCCTTGTCCATTATTCTTTCTCCTTAAATCAGGAACAGAGAACTATCTCTCCTGTCAAATATGTATCCTTGCTTTATTGAATGATAAAAACTATATGACCTGATACACTTTTTTTTGACTTCTCAAAATCTTCAAGCTAAACATAATGTTTAATTGAACTGAGATATCTTATCTCTCTGGAAGCTGGTAATCTCTATCTCACTTCTCCTAATTGGCTTGAGATCTGACTTTCAAAAGTTTGGTTATCTATTTTATATGCATCAGAATACTGCAATATACCTCAGGGCTTCCAGGTATTTTGTTTGCTTGTTTTTTGTTTGTTTGTTTCAGGTTTAAAAAGGCAGAAAATATTAAAACTATGAAGGATTAGCTACTAGGATCTAAGGAACTGCTGGTGTGAGCAAGAGAAGAAAAATCAAAGGTATGGCCACCACCTTCTCATACCTCAGGACAGTTAACTCATTTAAAGTTCAGTTTGCCCATCTGACAAACTAAGTACCGATTACTGTGATCTTGTAAGGACATTTAGTAGCTTAATGGATGAATTTGTGTAAGGCAGTTTAAGAACCAGTGAGCAACATGCTGCAAACAGTAAAACAGCCTGGTAAATGGCTACTCACCCAAAACAAATAACAATTTATGCCAGGCATAAAAAACACTGATTTCACTAGCTTTATTACCTGTGTACCTCTTGGGAGATGAGAGACTTGTAAAACAACTTTTGTGGGACAATAAATTAGAGGCATCTGTTTCCAATGGAATTGTAAATGCAAACGTTTCTATTACTGCTCTGGTGGCCAGCAGAGGTACAAGTTCATTTGAAAACACCTAAAACATGGTTCTATACGCAAGAGTTTGTCTACATAGGCTTGAAAAAAGAATATTACACTAATACTAATACTACGTGTGCCCTTTAAAGTAATACTTCTGCAAAAGATAGATGAATCTGAAAAGATGCAGATCGTATCTCCAATAGGTGATCCACGTACCTAGAGAATGTCATTTGCAATTAAGAAGAGAAAGTCGAAAGAGTATTGTAACTGGCTTTAAAAAATAGAATCCAGAGTGTTTTCTGGACCATCTCTGTCATTAATCACCTTGAAACCTGTTAAAATTGAAGCTTCTCTGAAGCTGGAGTTAAGGACTGCCTTTATCAATGTACAGTATTATTCAGAAATTGTTGTTTTCAAAGGAAGTTGACTGCTGTTTTATTTAAGTGGGAAAAATCAGATGTTTCCTTCCACTCCTTACTCATGGTTATCTGAAAAAGATGTAACAAATACTTACTATATACATGGCAACAAAGCAGATGCTACAGAACTCCGGGACAGTTTTGTTGGTAAGGAAAACCCCCCATGCATAGCTTAGAAGCCAGGGCTCATTTTCCTCTCTAAACTGCTTCTGGTGTGTTGCTCAATTGCTATTGTGTTTTCTTTGAGCTACAGCCTCGTGTTCTGCTTGGTATGGCTCCAAAAGCACCACAGCAGTAGATATTAGCTGGCAGTGCAGAAAGCAAGATTGAGGAAAGGATGTTGCAGCCGGGGCAAAGTAGCACTGCTGGCCTTTCTTACTTTGAGACAATAGCAAGGATACAAACATAGTGGGAATAAAAATTACACTCTGAAAAAAATTCCCAACTCACTTATTTTGCTAAGCTGGGCTTCTCTCAGAAGCTACCTTGGGTATATCTTCAGATTGCATATAATGTTATAAAAATACTTCAGAGCTATAATGTTAGAATTCCTCCATACAGAAAATTGTGGGGAATATGCCATAGACCTTCTTTGTCCCTTCCAGATGCAGTCCTCATGCTTTTCAATTTTGATTCATGTCTACAAAACCTTGTTCCCCTTTGGAGTTCTATTGAGATTACCCCTGTGGTTGCCAATAACAGAATATAAGACAATAGAAGATGGATGTTAAGGTACTGACTGTCCTATGAAATCACTTCATCATGACCACAGCCCTCAAATGACCAGAAGTCATTCTTACTCCTCCCATGTTTCTCTTGATAAGTTTTTTTCAGTAGTATTTTCAACTCCTTTGTTCTTATACCAGAAAAATGAAATGCATTTTCCTCATCATTTTACAGTTTCTTGTAGAAACCCTGACTGCTACAAGAAAGGGCCAGGGATGACCAGTGCTCAACTACCAAATGTAGACAGCTGTAAAAGAATAAAGTGTCTGTGTGTACGAGTCAGGCGAAGAAAGTTCAAAACAACATTCCAGGAAATGTCCGTGGATAATTAGAAATTGAATATCAGCTGAGAAAAATGTATAGGAAACAAATCAAAGCTCAGTTAGGCTGAGCTTTGCCTAACATTTTAAAAAATCAGAGATTTGCTAATAAAATTAAGACTGATGACGAGATTCGGAACTTCCTGTCCAAAGGTTTTTTTTTTTTTCAAACATTAGTCTTGAAGAAAACATATACACCTCTTAAACATCTTGGGAAGCCAATTGATCACTCTTCCCCTCACTGGGGATCGGTGCTGTGTTAGTCACCACTGTCTTCTCCTACCAATTTTACACTTGTAATGGTTATCCTCTCGAAAAGGATAACACACAAAACAGCCTGTATCTTTCTAGGTATTGGCATTTTTCTAAATACAACTTTCCCCATAAATTCTAATACCTTAAAGGTGTCCCAAAACCACCACAGTTCTATAAAAAGAAACTGACAAGACTGTGTGTGTTCCCCAAGCTTTCAGATGTTTCCTCTTAATCAGGTGATCCCTGGTAAATAAACTACTGTCTTTGACTTCGGGCCACATGTGGAGATATTTCCTCCAAGAGCTCACTCAGTTCAGGATGTAGCTTTTGTGCGCACGTGTGTATAAAAAATACATGTAAAGTAATTAATCAAAATCACAGGTTTCCAGTGAGTCTCAAAGCTGTTGTGGAAATACATGTATCCCCAAAGCTAAATGCTTTAACATAAGTCTTCATCTCATAAGTCTGCCTTGTAAGTTGGATATTTGAAGCTGATCTAAGATGTGCAGGTCCCCAGGAGTCCAAGCCTTCTACTAAGCTATGAAAATCAGGCTCACGTTATCAGTTTAACCTAGTCAGAGAATTTCCAGGTACCCAGAATGAGCTAGCTCCAGAGACTTGTAAAGATCAAGCAAGCCACTGTTTTTACCAGTTCAAAAAGAAGCTCTTAAAATAAGTCCTGAAACAGAAAACAAAGCAGTATTTTCCCACAAATCCCCTCTAATCAGTACATATAAAGAGGCTTTTCCTTTCTTCCTAACATAAATAACTTAGATAATTTTCAATTCTTTGCCTTTTGTTTAGAGCACTCTTCCCAACAACTCAAAAATTTTCTAAATTATTCTATGACTGATAATACAAGGATAGCCATTTTTAAGATGACTAATGATCATCACTTAAGGTAACAAGCTATCCCTAGTCAATATAGATGAATCTACCATAGTTTTGGGGGTTACTGCAGCATCATATATTAAATTAGATGCGAATTCATGTTTCTTTTACTACAAACAAGGATTTTGCTTTTGCTTTGAATCCCACTCTTATAGCAATATAAATTTATGGGATTATAGCCAGCAAAATAATAGAATTTTCAGATCTTTTCCACTACAGCTCTAATACAGCCCGTTTGTTGCTATTAGTGTTCAAATTTAACTGCAGAGTAACCACTGGACCATTCAAGAGGCTAGTTACATGAAACAACAATAAAGGCATCATCAGAATGGTCAGCTTCTGGGATACTTTTTTTTTTGCAATTTTAATTTCATAGTTTATTCTTTAAAAAACAGCTTGAGGTGGGTGGCCAGAAGGCTCTCTGGTTCTGGGATACTTTTGCACACAACTTCTTTGCTTAGTTCTACCTCCAGTGAAGCTTTTATCCTCCTCCCAATACCAACAATTTAGGGCTCACCATAGCAGGTGGAATCTTTTCAATACTAACCTCTGCTTTGTACTTAAACTACAGCTAAGTTGTAAGCAAACTATCATACAAATTTCAGATTTCCACCAAAACGTTTCAAAATGCTTTGACAAGTATTAAATTGGAAATTTTTCTTTTCCTCTCTCATCTAGAAAGTATTATAAAAGATATTTCATCTGTCATTTAAATATCTTTAAATTTTCAAAACTGTCAAAATAATAACAACCTCAGGACATACTACAAGCTCCTCAAGAGAACAAAAGTTGCGGCTTCCTAATGTTTAAACTGAGTGGCAACAAACGTTTGGATATCAGTATGATTTTGAAAGTTTTCTAATTTTTCTGATCTTTCTAATATTGATTCCAAAAATCACCAGTAAAATGTTTTAGGCCATCACAATTTTATTTTTATTTTTGCATATGTTTTGGTGGAAATAAATACGATGAAAGGCCAATATTGATTCTCTTTGTGTGAGAGAATTAGCAGTGATCCTTACTTTCTATGCTTTCTCTATATTTCCCACACTTCCTAGCATAAGCAAATAGGCACTCATTGTAACAGTCAAAATGGTATAGTTTTTAAAAAAATAATGGTTTGGATTTTTAATATTAAATCAAGCTAAGCAGTAGGAACGCGAAAGCAAACCAACATACCTTTTGATTAAATGGGCACGGCTGTTCACGTAGTTAGAGTCAAAGGAATAGTTTTCAGTCTGCAATGAGAAAGGAAAAGATTAAAAAGTGATTCACAATAAGAGTTCAAATGTTCTACTTAAAAGGATTATTTTACAGTGCAAAGCAGTAATGGGGCAGCAGTTTGATGAATGCCTTCTTTGGGGCCTCCAAGGGCCCTCCAAAAGCAGCATCTTACTCCTGCAGGCCAGGGTGAACTTGATACAAACATTCTCTAGAATATGGCTGGCTACTGACCATGTAACCACTTAGAGACAAGAGACAGTATGACTCACAATCGCTACAGAAACTAATTGCTCCCAATTCCCCAGCAGAGACCATTTTATGCCCATCAAATTGACTATAAGTTCAAAGGTATTTTTATTAGAAGTAGATAATTAACATGTTAAAATATTTATTCCAAAGATATGGAAATGCGGCAAGGTAATCCCCTACTGTGGGTTTAAACGCTGCACTTCCCTTTGTTTTAAGAATTTGCTCAGCATCAGTTACACAAGATGGCTTTCATTTTATCACAGATATAAAGGCAAACAAGTATTATGCCCAAAACAAGGTAAAAAGCAGTCCACATGGGGTACCAAAGCCTTTCATGTGTAGCATGAAGTTTGCAAGCAAACCCCTGTCTCAGTTCCTATTATTAAATCTCTACTGTGTAATCTGGTTACAGTAGCTGGCTGGAGCAAGGGCTTTACAAAAGCAAGTGCAGGGTACCTGAAAGATGAAAGAGATGGGAAAACAGTTTTGGGGCACAGGGAGTCTGGACAGTTTGAAGGGGGGCAGTCTTAGAATGGATAGAAGCCAAGGACACATCTATACTAAAGCCACTGTCCTAGAAAACATGATCATACACCCAATGTTAAAAGCACAGCTCTTGTTGAACCTTTGTATGAACTCCAAATGCCCAAACACATCTCTTCCCTCATCCTGCCATTCAGCTATCCCCACCATTCTTTAACAGCCTTCTGCAATCACTTCAACTGGAAGTGCCTGGAAATGGAAATACAATAGCTGTCTAGAGAACAAAATAGCAGATTCTTTTCAGATGACTACCTGTCAGACATTGACTTCCCTAGGCTGTTAGATGCAATCCTGACATTCAAAGATTCACAGTTTGATAGAGGAGAAAATGAGCAGGTAATAGCAGACCCAGCTACCACACAGACACTAAACAGCCAACAGTCAGGGTAAGGGCCCTACATACGTAGAGAGCACGCAGGAAGCTGGCACTAACTAGTTGGGAGGATAAAGGGAGAGAGAACTGAAAAGGAAACAAAAACCCACCAGTGCCCAGTACTTACTCATATATGTCCATGTTTCCACATGGCCCTCCCTTGAAGACAGCCTGGATAATGTCTACTTACACTGCTTCTTTCTAAATCTTTAGATACCCTGTAGTGTAACTAAAATAACAAGTAACTTCTGATGATATTGGAAGAAATAGTTTCAAAGAATAAAAAAAAAATAAAATAAAAATGGTCAGTCCATTTTTCCATATTGATCAGTAGGTGAATGCTGAGATTATGACATAAGTAATTAGTGGAGAGACTGTGTTGGAAATATGACCTTAGTATTTGCTGTAATAACTTATTCAGAAGTCTCTTAACCAGGAAACATTCGATCTGTTTTTTACCAACGCAATGGGCAAAATGATTAAGTGTGAGTTGCTTTATTATATTCACTGCAATACTCAATTTAACAAGTTGTCCCCTGCTAAAAATCATGGTACCCTATCAAAATAAGAAATGGACTGAGCACTCAGTGATTTACTGCTTTGTTTCATTAAACAATTTTTGCTAAACTACTTAATTTTTCTGTGCCTCGGTTTCCTTCTGTGCGAAGTACAAACAATAGGAACATGTATTCAGAAGAGAAATTCAACAGCATGTATCAATGCTTACGATGAGATTCCACGCCAACACTGATTTCTATGGAGCTTGACATCACAAGTAGAACCAGAAATTTACTTCATTCTCGTAAAGAAACAAGTGCCTGACCTGTCCAAACTTACTGAATCTTTACAAGAAACGTGGCAGAAAAAAAATACATATATACACAAAGCACTAGAAAAAAAAAAAGAAAAGTAGAAGGTATTGATTCGACTTGCAGAAAAATCAGGAACAACATACCAAGTTACCATAACATTAAAAAAAACAAATTTTCCAGCAGAATATTTTATGTGTGTGCACATGAAGACATTTAAATCTCTCTGCATTGTGATGTTCTGACCTCCATGCGCCATGCAAGAACCACATGTTTGAAAAGAGAGGAATAAGCATGCAAATGTTTGCTTTGATGACTGTACTATTTTTGACTCCTTAGGGAATAATCTGTGTTACCATGAGGTGTCCCACTCACTGTCAATGAGTTAGTAGTAGAGAAGTCTAGAAGTTCTAGTCATAATGACCTTAACAATTCTTCCTACTCACCAAGGTTCACAAATTAGCTAATCATTAACAGATGTCACAGGTATGATATGACAGTCAAGGTAGAAAAACATCATTAACTTTATCATCCTCCTCTATCTTCTCTCTTCTTCGAACTTAATGAGTAAGCTTCCCAGTCTTGTGAATTCTGAACTCCAAATGTGGATGTTCCATTATGCAAAGCAGCAGATGGACCATGCTGCATCCTCGTAAAACAGATTCTAGAATCAACTTTCTCAGAATGAATGGAGCTATTCCACCTCTTTGCCTTTACAGTTAGTTTCAGTCCCTAAAGAAGTAGCTTGGTTGCAATTACAGGAATAATCTATGCAACAGAATGATTCACACGTGAACAGAATCCACTATTCTGGCTTGAGTACTACATTCAGAACAACTGTGTTAACTGGCCATGAAGGCCTATTATAATATGTATCTACATTTATTAGCATCAAGAATTCTAGATCAGACTGAGGAGACGTCTTAGTATACTGTACAAGCATAAAGACTGGACTCTGCATGCCCTGGGCCCACATAAAAGCCAAAAGTGAGCCTGGCAGCCTACCTGTAATCTCTTGGGAGGCAGAAACTGAGAATAACCAGATCATGCTAACTAGCCAGACTAGCTGAAACCATGAGTTCCAGGTACAGTAAGGAGCATGTCTCAATGCATAATAAGGTAGAGAGTGACTAAGAAAGATACTTGACATCAACCTCAGGTCTCTAAGCACGTACAAGCCTACCACACACACATATATGTGTACAAAAGACATTCTGTCTCAGACTGAGTCCAGGTGTGTACTCAAATCCAATTCTTGTGCACTGAAAGAATGGATTTTTCCTCATCTGGTGAAGTGAAGAGTGATACTTTGAGCACCCTGAGAAAGAAACCATCTTGTCTTAATGACCTAGAACAGCTTGCACATCTTAAATGAGTGTTTCCCAGCCCCACATGCATATCAGAATCATCCCAGGAACGTTTTAGAAAGTACCATCTACCAAAAATGCTGAGCTAATTGGCCTGGAATCCATGCTACGTTTAAAGTTTCCCTGGTAAGGTGAATGCACCTCCATGGTGAAGTCCAAATGTCATAAACAAAGAACTAGTTACAGGCTTTGGCTAAATGTCCCATTTTTGCTCATACAAGCTGATTGTCATATTGTGCTATCAGTTGATCATATGATAGCACTTCTGTAAGTTTATCAGTCAAGGTGATCTCAATGTAGGACAAAGAACCATAGAAGGGACAGACTTTTCAAGAAATAATAACAGAGTTTTACTTTTGTGTGTAAGTATATCAGCTCCTGGTTGGTCTTTTTTAATCAAAATTTGCTTGACATTACTTCAGTTCCATCTCTAAGTATTCTAAATGGCAAGTAACATGAAACATTTGAAAGAGAAATTTTTCTCTAAATGTCACATTAATTTCACTAGGAAATGTCCCCATCTCTAATGAGACAGCCAGGTTAACACAGAAACACAGCAAGAGACAAGAACAACATTTGTTTCTGAAAACGTAATTTTGACATTAAAATTGAGTCAAAAGCAAACTTTAATTTCTAGTCTTGATGGGAAATATGTCACTTTCAAAATCACCCAATACACTCACAAATTCTTTTTCTAACTAGAAGCATTTTTCCCTTAGAAATTCACCAAGAGGAGACTTCTTCGTCTGGAGTTAGTAAAACTTGGTTTTCCTACAGCTCTTAAAAATGAATATTTCTAGATAGTTGGAATGTCCAGAGGTTAGAGATTTTCCCCTTTAAGAACTGAAACTACCTTACACTTTAACTTTTCCTGCTTGTTTCTGAAATGTATCACCAAATGTTTTGTATAATGTAAAAAAAAAAATAATTTAACCTTTTCTTGGTTATTTGTGACTACCCATCTAAACATAAAATACCGTGCAAGATTAAATTGTACCCTCAATGACACCCAAAATACAATTTTGGGTGGTTCACAGCTTTAACTTGAAAGGGAACCCTAAGTGTTGCTGCTTTTCAGGACCCTTTTGCCATCTTATCTTGGATGCTTTTACTCTACTGTGTTCTTGGAAACCATAAAATTATATGTCTGAGTATAGTCTAGAAAATGAGCTAATGAGTTCTGAGTAGAGAGCATGGAGATAGACAGGGTCTAAAATAGAAATTACATGGCCTTCAATATATGGACTTTTGTGTAGTATTTTGGGCTTTGTGGTTTGTATTTTTCCTGCTTAGGTACTTTCTTTGTTTACAACTTTCTTTCCTCAGCATCCTTCTGGATATGTGAAATGTGGAGTGAGACTTTGGGGGTGGGTAATATGTTATGTTTCCATGTTAATAAGTCTGGCACATCAGAAGTCAAATACTTCCACTTTGTCAGGCCCTCAAGGAAGCAGAGAATGCCCTACTTTAATTGTCATTTTGTATTACTTTTCCAGTTCACTGAGTTGTGCCCTAGTCTCTGGAAGAGTGACTGCAGCTCTCTCAGCACCACATTTATCACTAGAAGAGACTTAAACCCTAAGGAGAAAGAAGCCCAATAAATGCAAATATCCAGGACTAGACTCTTTGCCCAGTGGCACAAATCCCCAGGCCACTACAACAAGCTATAAAAAGGTTTCAGACACTTGAGTTAAAACAGAGATTTTTGAACCTAAAGGTTTGTATTTCAAAAACAAACAGTCTTTTAAATTGCACCTTACAATTCCCACCAAAATGAAAAGCATTACAACTGTAATTCACTCTTTTTAAATGGTTAACTCTTAAGTCATCTTAGTGATTCAAACTTCGAAACTGAAACCCCAAATCAGATGCAAAGCAAAGTGATTTTAAATTGCTGCTTATTTTCTTAACAACTAACTTCCAATAATGATAATTGTGTCCACTGATTAATGATGAAAAGATGCATGACCTTTTCCAAGATTGAATAATCTCTTAGATAACTCAAATGACTATCCTTTCACAAGTTTTTTAATGAATTGACAGATGACTTTTTCCTGCTTCCTATGCCTAACACATAAAAATGAAAATGTAAGTTCTGCATAGTGATAAACCAACATGCCTCCAGCTAGAATGTATATTCAAAGATTCATCCATCCACACAGCATCAGTTAAAATAGGAATTACTGGCAGCAGAATAAAAGACACCATCCCAAGGTTCCTATCACTAAAAAAGAAAACTACTAACCACAGTTAAGTCTGATGTTTTATATATACCTGACCTCCAGTTCTGACACATGAACGCACATATTTGCAAGCAGGCAGGCATGTATGTTTGCCTGCATGCACATAGTACATACGCATGTGCGTGCATGCACACAGACACATATACACAATTGAACTATAAAGAACAGTGTGTTGTCAAGGAGGAAGCTAAATTTTCTACCCATGGTTGTCATTTACTTGAATTAATCATTTTATTCCTAGAGAATTTAACCTATCCATCATCAAAGTGAGATTAACCAAAATGATCTTAGTGTTTCCTTTCAAGCTCAAAATGTCTAGGCTTCTAAACAAAGAGATTCTGTTGAATTAACTCGTTAATTCATCTATTCAATAAATATGCTCCAAACATTAAGAGCAAGAAGTAGCCTATGTCTTCTCAAACTAATAGACTTCTTTCCAGGGATTATCAGCTTGACAAAATACACACACTGAGACTGGCACATAGCCATCTGCATATACATGCATATAATTATATACACGCCACTGTAATGCAATCTAAGGAATTATATCAGTACTTTATAGAACTAAGTAGCATCTTAACAACTTGATCATGGTGGGTGACTCAAACAGGACAAAAATGGCCTTTGGAATTGTTTACATGTGCATAACACACACCATAAATGTAAGAAACATCTCTCTACTATGAAACATTGTAGATGTTTTACGATTTTTAGGACCCACTCCCGATTCTGTCCTCAGTACCACTGCCACTTCATTTATATTGTTTTATGCTTCAGTCCATTGCACAAAATGCTGTTTGGATAATCATGCTTGCCCACTACTGTCATCACAACATTTCTGTTTTCCAGCCCTGCAGTGATTCCTTGTTACTGTTATCATTAAATCTGAACAAAGCCACCTTTGTTAGGCAGTCTTTCAGTATAAGACCTTCACTTCCTTATTTCCACCTTCTCTCAAGTCTCATACGTGTCCATTACTGATCATCTCATATGCTTGTCATGTTCTCACACTCTGATTATATAATGTACATGCAATTGTGCATTTTCTCAATGTCTGTGACTATTTCACATGTAGCATATCAGTTTCTCTCCCAATTTGGCTAGAAGCTCTCTTTTGAGGAACCTATGCCATCTGCTACAATCCTAGATAGTTAGCGAGAACCGTGTGATGCTTTAGAATAACCAGAGAAAAGATGGCAGTGATTAAGAATAAGACTACTCACATGTGAAGGTAGATGACCAATTCTGTTAACCCAAAGTGGTCCTATTTTCTTCATAATGCCTTCCTCCTTCATACTGTCTTCTGTAGCTACAATTCTTTCTTTTATCTCACCCAACCTCAACCTCATAAGTATGTGCATCCTAAATACAACTGTCAGGGATAAAAATCGGATGTGGTATTTTCTGTCCATCCAAACCCATCAGAACTCTGAATATTTCTAGGAATGGCAGTGATATTACATGACATTTTTTTTTCTAAATTAGGGTAGATAAAAATTCTACGAGAAGATAAGTGATAAGTATTCCTCTATGTAGATCCTGAAATAAAGCCTGACAGTGTGGCACCTACTTTTCCACATGAGATAGAGAACTGTAGGATACTACTGAGTTTCTGAACAGGGCTGTCAATGTGTAACATGGACTACATAGTTAACACATAAGCTGAACTGAAAGAACTTCCTACATGGCATCCTTTCACGATCATTCAAAGTTGTCAGACTACCTAGATATGACAGAGTTGTCCTAGGAAAAAATGCTATTCTCTTTGGGTTGAAGTTATATCCTTTGAAGAGCAACCCATGTCCTTTTCCAACAAAGGTCTCCTTAACAAGCCTCATAGCTTTCTATGGAAATCTGCACAATTCTAATGCAAAAATCCTGCTGAAAGACTGGGTTAAATGTGGTACCATCAGGCAAGCAAATACAGGTCCTTGAACCTGTCACTGAGTCTTTAATGGAACATAATACACCCTGATACAGGATCTGCTTATAGAATGCTCTCTGGAGCCACTTAATGCCTACTGTATGTAAAAACAGAAAATCAATAAGGCCACAGTATGAGTAAATGCAGGTTAAGAGTAAACAAAATGAAGTCATGGAAGGCAAACTACATCATCCCACATAAACAAAACTCAGCTCAAGGATTAAGTAGCTATCAACCAACCACATGTGAGCAAATCCTGGAGATGAAGCACCATCCCAAATATGAAGGTACAACACATTAAAGCTATTTTGCAGGCAGGCACTAGCACAGAATGCTTTCATCTCCAATTATCAAAGTCCTTTACAAGCAGGTGCCAACTGTTACCCTTCATCCCTCTAAAAGCCAAGAAAACAAATACACGGCCTAAGTACTACAGCCAGTTTAAATACTGACTCAGCTGGAACATGCCTTAACAACAACAATGACAAGAAAACCACCAGGAGCACTATTCCTGGCATCACCTACTACTGCGGAGGAAAACAAATAGAAGACTCATAGCTCTGTCAGGGAAGTAACCAGCGTGTTTCATACTTGTATTTACTCAGAATGACATTTCTTGGCTGCTTCTAATGAATGGGTGAGTAGAGTGTAGTCTTTCAGTTAGATAAAGGGGGAAAAAAACTTGGCAGTTGGCACACTAAGATGGTTCACCAGACCCAGCTGGAGGATCCAGTCATGTGAGCTAAGGGATCCAGGAATGAGCATTTCAATTGTCATTTGGAGGCAATGGCAACCATCTTGAGAATGTGGGCTAAGATAACTTGCTGTAATTTATGCAGTAGTTTCAATTTCAGAAGCTATGATATGATAAAAAAACTGATACAATTTATAATAATAATAATAATAATTTGATCCTAAAACTGTAAAAAATACAAAGAAAACAAAATCCATATAAGGGTCCCCCACCAACAATGACAATGAGGGATCCACAGTATGAGTTACATTGGATCTTGAGTTCCTGGCTCAGAGAAGGCCCAGCACTCTTAGAACCTAAGGTGGTCCATTCTTTCCCATCAAGTTCTACTTTACCAGTTTCTCAGTTCCCTGCTACTTAGCAGCTATAGTGCCCTGGCTGCCTGCAGAGTACAATTTCTATTGAGTGAGCCTTGTCAGCTGAAAAGACTTTCAAAATATTTGGAAGGTAAGTGGCAAGTTGCCCTGTCCCTGTGGGCCAAAACAACACCCCCAAATTCACTTCCAACCCCAATCCCATTATTCAGATTATACATCATTTAAAGCCAGGTCACCTCCACAAGTTTATTTAAAAGTAAAAGGGGAACAGTCTTTGGCATATCACTCACTCTAAATTCATTTCCCTTGTACCAGCTTGTGGCTCAAGTCTGTGCTATGTGATCATGCTGGCATGAAACAATGGAGCAATCTCCTATCTTAGAAATAGCGAGTACATTAGCTTCTTATATTGATATTTTCTAATTAGATACAATAGATCATTTTCTTGTTTGCGGTCAAGGAGACCCTCCATGATTCTCTTTGGCTGCAGATCCTCTGATTACTGCTATGGCAAGCAGAGTAGAGTCTCAGCGAACCAGGACGACTGGAGGGAAGCACGTGCATAGGCAGCATCCGCATGTATTTCCTGCCACAAACAAGTACATAGACTGTTTCTGAACTTTTAAGTACTAATTTCTAATTTAATGAGGCACAATAAACATTTCTCAAAATTGGGACTGCACGGTTGCTTAACATTGGCAACCTCCTAATTATGACTGTAGTTTAAATAAAGGGCACTTCATTCTATACAAATTATTAGGTACTGAATGAAACCCACAGTAGTTCCCAGTTTCTGGTGTCAAAAGAAAGCATTGCAGGAAATCAGTATTAGGAGGAGAAGCTTTATGAGCTGTAAATGAGAAGTAATAAGAGTATTCAAAACTTGTGGTGGAAATGTTAACTCATTCTCAAAAACCCCCTACCTGCCTTCCCAAATTTCAACAGACCCTCTCATTTTTTATGGTAGAGGGGAAAGAAGGAAGAGGGCGTGTAGAATTTGACACCTGTTGAGGATAGAAATTCAGCAAAAGGCTGCCGTGTGATGCGGAGTACTGCCAGCCATGCATGGAGAAGGCCATTATTGCACCTCACAAAACAGCTAATGTTATCAGCAGCTTGGAATTGTCAAAGTATTAGCAATCCGTAATGCAGTTATGGAAAGAACCAACAGCACAACAATTACTAAAGCACCTTGTATTTATATGGAACCTTTTATCACAAGATTTCCAGAAGGTTTAACAGGCTCTTACAGAAGGGGATCATTTCCCCCCACAGCTGAGACACAATAGCCATTCTGCACTAGTAACACTAAATATAAAGGGTTGCTGGAGAGAGGGGAATTACTAAACCTGCAGAAACCATGAAGGAGAGGAATTATTTTTAGACAAGCAAAAACCACATATCCAAGTGGGAAACTAGGGCTGACCGTAGCTACATTTTCTACTCATGGCACCAAACTGAAGAATTTTGCTTATCATTCGGCCAGCATGACTTCTGTGAGGTGCTTGATGACTGTAATAGAGCAGGTGCCTCCTGTTAATAAGAATTAGCGTTTGGAAATGAACACAATGCACAAAAGTTGCCATTCTTTTCCTGGAAGTCTTTTAGCTAACACGAACTAGCTAATCCCCCTGTTACCACTATGAGCTAAATAAATATTATTAACCCTCCTAATGGCATGAGAGATGAAGTGAAGAGATTCACCCTCTGCTAGAAAGAGGCACTGAGCATCTGCAACTAGAATTTGAGACTATTCACACCAGGTCCCATGCTCACACCACCAGGCCATACCTCATTAAGATTCTGGGGAAAGCAATGAAATGGAAGTAATTAGGACTGGCTGACTGAGTACGCTACTTTGGAGAGAGAAAAAAAAATCCCCAGCATGCTTAAACATGACAAGTCCAAGGGCAGTGAACACAACTACGTCAATTTCCTCCCGAAGGAAGATTAAGAAATAATGAGGGGGAACTCCTCACTCTCCCTCCTC
>PVIU01026917.1:0-21281 GCA_004026605.1 Ondatra zibethicus | reverse complement strand
GTGAGGTAACCCAGACACAGAAAGACAATTATCACATGTACTCACTCATAGGTGGTTTTTAAACATAAGGCAAAGAAAACCATCTTACAAACCACAATCCCAGAGAATTTAGACAACAATACGGACACTAAGAGAGACCTACATAGATATAATCTACATGGGAAGTAGAAAGTATAAAAAGACAAGATCTCCTGAATAAGAGAGCAGGAAGTAGCCTGGAAAACTATGCCCACATTCCCAAAAAATGGGCTATGGATATTTTCCTTTGTTAAAAAAAAAAGAGGGGGAAGTGGTATAGGACAATTCTATATTCTGTCAATTATGTTTTAAATAAATGCTTGATTGGCCAGTAGCCAGGCAGAAAGTATAGGCAGGAGAACCAGACAGGAAGTAGAGGCAGGGCAATGAGAACAGGAGAATTCTGGGAAGAAGGAAGCTCTTTCTGCAGTCCTGTCCAGACACCAAAGAAGCAGGATGTGACCTGCCTAGCTGAAAAAGATACTGAGCCATGTGGCTAACATAGATAAGAATAATGGGTTAATATAAGATATAAGTGCTAATACGAAGCCTGAGCTAATGGGCCAATCAGTTTATAACTTATGTAGAACTCTGTGTGATTTTTCTTTGGGACATAACAACTGCGGGAACCGGGCAGGACAGAAACCCCAACAAGCAGGCCCTCTCATGTTACATGTGGGCAGAAAGCATATATTACTAATAACCCACCATTGATGACACTGGTTAGGGACCATAGCTGGTCACCCCCATCGTCCCCTTTTTATAACCCTTCTCATCAATGGGGTAAAGCCATCAGTAATAAAACAGTGATTATATTGGACATGATGGTGAGTGGATAGAACTAGAAATTATCTGATTTGTTTCAGGGTTAAAGATGGCAATACTAACAACTGGATTTGACTCAGGTTTCTCTACCTAAAGCACAGATAAGAAATGTGTAGGAAAAGGTGAAGATAAGACAGGGCAAATGTGACAGGGAAAATTTTCTCTGCTGTGGCATGCTGTGTTTGAGAAGCTCAATGGATATTTGAAGTTGCCCTTGTGGGATGAGCCGGGGCAGATATTCCGCCAGTTCTGAAGGTCGAATGCTTTATAGATCTTTCACAGCTCGTGTAGCAGCTGACCGTGGACTCGTGGATGCCGAACCAGAACAATTAAGACTTGACCAAGATGATAGTTTAGAATACCAGACTACAGATCAGTGTTCTACTGCACAGAAACGTGAAGGCCAGAGCTGGAGAGATGGCTTAGTGGGTAAGAACACTGGCTCTCAGATACAGGGAAATCCCTTGCCAGTAGGTGCTTCAGCTGTTCTGTGGGTCGCGAGCAGTTCACCAACAATGGCTCATCTTGGCATTGTGCTCTGCGCGTTACTATGTTCTCTCACTTAATCCTTAAAGTATCTAAGATGAGCTGGTTGCCACCCTCCTTTTGTAGATAAAAATGGAAGCACAGAGTCAGGATATAGCTTATTAAAGGACACATGCATTTAGGTTATAATCCAGGGGGTCTGACTCCAGCATTTATGCTCTTAACCACCAGACTCTAATGTGACATCAGGGCTGAAATTTCCCACTGTTCTGTGCCATTTTCAAAAGCTTCAGGAAGCAAGCACTTCAGGCCGTTACTCGTACATACTCTGTATAGACAGAAATCTAGTCAGTCCAGAGACGCTTTAAAAGATAGGTAAAATTCACATAATTTCCTCAAGAAGGAAATTGGTCACTCTTAGTTGACCAAAAGTGATCCTAACTTTGGCTTTCGAGTGAGCCAGGAATAACAATGGAAAGAATTAATTCAATTTTATTAGATTATTCTTGTGTGTGACCTGTCCAGGAAGCCATTGATTCTTACCCACCGTTTCAAATTTCAGCTAAATGTGGCCTTTAAGACAATCACCTTTATCTACCCGAGGGGGTTTTACTAACATACTTTCATCTTGAGGCTTAGTAGGCTTATCTGTGTTTTGATAAAGATTGGATTTTAACAGCATCTTTTTTTATGCAGCATAAATATTTCCACAAAATGAAAAAAAAACCTTGGCAGTGCCACTGGTTCACATCTACTGGGATCTCTGTGCGCATCCTCAAGACACAATGTGGCCAAACTAAAATTTGAACCAAGTTCAAATCCCAGTTTGGCCACTTCTCTGTAATGAAGCATGCTAATAGACTCCTTACTTTTCTGTGCCTTAACTTTCTCATCTATAAGGTAGCAGTCTCAAGAAATTGGTTAGTGTTTATAATGCCAAGTCCCGGCCAAAATTATCTATGTTCATTGTTCCTTTAACCATTACAACAACCTTACAACGAGCCCCTACTGGCCTTGATTTAAAGATGAAGAAACTGAGGACCAGCACGGCGAACAAACTTCTCAAAAGAGCAGACCGAAGATATCTTTTCACGGAGAGTCTCCGGTTTCCTGCTTGGGCGCGCTCTCCTCCACTGAAATCTTGGAACGGTCTTTGTGCAACTGTCTCTGCTATGGCTGGGTCTGAGTTCGCCGCGCTGCTTTGCTCTGCTCTGTTTGTTTCCCTGTTCTCGTCTCGTTTCTCCCACTCACAGAAACCTCCAGAGCGGCGGCTGGCAAGCTGTGGTTACAACGTCTTTGGGGTCGCATGTCAGATTTACTTCATGATTCATAACAGTGGCAAATTACACTTATGAGGTAACAATGAAATAATTCTATGGCTGGGAGTCCCCACAGGACGAGGAACTGTATTCAAGGGTCACAGCGTTAGGAAGGTTGAGAACCACTCCTCTAGAGGGAGGAAGTCTCTTCTCATCTGTAGTTCCCTAGGGTCTCTCTTTGTTGTTTATAGTGACAAGAAGTATTTTCTGAAAATGCTTTGTTTTATTGATTCCTTGTTGTTGAGATTGTTGAATCTTAATTGAGCCAAGATTCCCTTGACATCCAAGGAGCAACCTCTGCAATGGGTCCAGATTCAGCTTCAGACCGTTCTTCTTTTTCTTTCTTTTAAAGAGAGGCAATGGATTTAAGTAGACATCAAACTGACTACCCACCATGATTAACTCATATATAAAAGTTTAGAAAAGTCAAAACTATAGTGACAGAAGTCAAGCAGAGTTTACTGAGAAAAGAGAAAGGGAACTAACTTAAACGGGAAGGGAGGAAATTTGGAGGTATACTAGAATGTTTTAAATCATTTGGTTGTGAACGCAGCTATCTTATTGTATGTGTTTGACCAAGATATTATTTTTTAATTTTATTAGATACAAATTACAGTTCAAAAAGTTTTTAAAAGTAGCTCAACTTTAAAATAGTGAGTAGATTAGACACAGAGAAGAAGGTAAGACAGAGCAAGAAGAAAATAATTGAGAAGAGAAAAAAACAATGGAACAAGATAGGAAGTGCGCTCTCCTGTATACCTTGGGCTACACAGAAAAACTCAGTTAAAGAAAAAGAAGAAGAAAGCAAATAAAAACAAAAAACAAAAAAAAGCAACAATAACCAAAAAAACCTAGCACCAAAACCAAACACAGATGGTGGCACAGATTAGGAAGGCACAGATTAAGAAGGCAGAAATTTTTTGGAAGAATAAATTCACCTAAACACAACACCTTACTGCTGTGAAACTTGTGCTGGCTGGAGAGAGAATGCAAAGGAAATAACAGCCACAAATACCATCAAATAAGATGCCAGACTTAAGTTCCATGAGATCACTGCGCCCAGGCCAGCTATCTAAGAACAGTGGAAATGAAGATGAACAGAGCCCACGGGATTACTGAAGATACTGAAGGACAAATAAGTTACCAGGACAAATTTCCTGAGATGCTATGTCCTCAGCTGGATTTCAGAAGCAACCGATCACATCGATGGTTGTCCTACTCCTGCTGAGAAAGAGAGCCAGGGCCAAAGTCCCTGAGCTCAGGGCCAGTGAGCATAGGATGTGGGGGGAGGGGGAGCTTCTGGCTACCCTCTGTCCATTCCTGGGTCTATCACAGTGACACTTATTCCTTGGGCCTCCCCCTTCTCTGTTCATCCCTCGTTGGAGGCTACAATTTCCGGGACATTTTTCAATCTGTGCTTCTCCAACTGGCATTGTGGTGTATTTTTTTACTATTTTAGTATGGACAGAAAGAACCAGACATGAATAAAAAGTTATCTATGTAAAGTCCAAAATTACCAAGAAGGGCACTACTCTTGAGTATTTCCCCCCTTAGCAAATGACTCTTCTCTCTCTCTCTCTCTCTCTCTCTCTCTCTCTCTCTCTCTCTCTCTCTCACACACACACACACACACACACACACACACACACACACACACAAACACACACACACACCTTCCCTTCTTCTCTCCCTCCCTCTCTGAGGGAATTTCATCTTCCAAGTGCACAGAAAAGGATGGTCCTTCTTAGATCATTGAGTACTGTGTCATAAGAATCCCTCCATAAGTTCAAAATTTCGAAAGTCAACAATGAAGAGGGACAGTTAATTCATCCTTCTCTTTTGGAGGTGTTGATGGCTAATCTTGATAGTCACATTAAAAACAACCAGTAAAGTATCCTGTTAGAAGACTGAGTGGACTGACAGATGTCAGTGGACTGAATGCAAAACAGTCCATGTGTGTGCGCAGCGCCATCCCATAGCATGGCATGGAGTGGACGAAGGACAGAGTTCATGCTCTTGTGTGTGCAGCGCCATCCCATGGCATGGGCTGGAGTGGACAGACAGAGTTCATGCTCACGTGTGGGCAGCGCCATCCCATGGCATGGGCTGAACAGTGGATGGAACTCTGGTTCATGCCCAAACCTGTGCTCTTCTGGCATGAATTTTATCCCATTGCTAATGGACTTCAGCCTCTGGCCTCTTGAGCCTTTGTGTGAGTCTGCAGCAGAGCCTCCCGTGCTGTGCCTGATCACGCATCCTCAGACTGCAGCTGTACTGTGGCCCCTCTCCCATGCTGGGGTTTTCAGCTTCTCTGAGCAGCTACAAGTGGTTTCCTGCCCCTTAAACCAACGTATGGCGATTATGGTATGTCTCATCTCTGAGGATGTAGGTCAATCTAATAACTCCCCATTATAAATATGTGTGTGCTACTTTGTATGTTTCTCGGAAGAATCTTGACTAATGCAAATAGAAACACAAGACCAAGAGCATGTGAACAGGCTTAAATAAATAAAACTCTAACATTAGAGCTGCATCCCAGCTCCTTTATCTCTTATTCTGCGACCCTGCCATGTACTCAACAGTGATCCCTTTGTCTGGAAATCTTGCTAGAAACAGACAATAAAGCAAAAGTATTTGGAACATGTTTATTCAGACCCTACCTCATCACCATAAACTCAAACCCCACTGAAAAAATAAATAGGTAATTTTAATTTTAGTAATATTTAATAAAACAAGCTCAAAACAATGTCATCTTAACATGGGCAAAATAAATCATCAATGCTCACATTTTGAAGTCCATTGAAAAGCCACTCATTATCATTTCAAATTAAAAGCAATAAGGAAAACGAACATATCACTAATTTTACGTGATCTTTTCTTTCTAAGTCTTTGAAATATTAAATATTACCAAAAACTATCACACGTAAACTATATAAAAGGAGGAGGAGAGATGACTCTATGCTTAAGAACAAATCTGCTCTTAGCACGTAGGCTGAAGAATGGACCAAGGACAGAGTTCATGCTCATGTGTGGGCAGCACCATCCCATGGCGTGGGCTCACAACCTTCTGCAATTCCAGTTCTAAGGGATCTGAAACCCTCTTCTGGCCTCTGAGGGCACCCTCACCCATGTGCACGTATCCACACACAAGTGAGCAGACATAATTAATATCTGATATTTTAAAATTTATTTATTTAATTTTACATCCCTGTCGCAGTTTCCCCTCCCTCTTCTCCAAGTCCCTACACACACACACACACACACACACACACACACACACACACCCTGTGCTCCCATTGCTCAATCCACTCCTCCTCTGTCTCTGTTTGGGAAATGGCAGGTCTCCCCTGAGTATCAACATGGCATATCAAGTTGTAGTAAGACTAAGCACCTCTCCCTGTACTAAGGCTGGGCAAGGCAACACAGTATGAGAAGCAGGGTCTCAAAAGCCAATAGAAGAGTTAGGGATAGCCCCTGCTCCAGCTGTTAGAAGTCCCACAAGAGGGCCAAGCTACACAACTGTCACATATATGCAGAGTGCCTAGGTCAGTCCCATGCAGACTTCCTGGTCATCGGTTCAGTCTCTGTGAGCCTCCTTGAGCCCAGATTGGTTGACTGTGTGAGCTTTCTTGTGGTGTCCTTGACCACTTTGGCTCCAAAAATTCTTTCTCCCCCTCTTCTGCAGGACTCCCTGGGCTCCACCTAATGTTTAGCTGTGGATCTGCATCTGTTTCCATCAGTTGCTGGATGAAGCCTCTCTAAGGACACTGTTGGGCTAGGTACCGATCTGGTCACAGGAGATGGCCAGTTCAGGCTGCATATCTGCTATTGCTAGGAGTCTAAGCTGGGGTCTTCCTTGTAGGTTCCTGGGAGATTACCTTGTGCCGGGCTTTTGCCTGACCCTGAAATGCCCCCAAAATTTGATATTTATATTTTTTTTCTAAGAATCAGCTCTGTTCGGGGAACTTTGCTAAATGCTTTACACGAATTATTTCATTTTCAGTATGCAATAATGTGTTAGAGCTAGGTGTTATTTCCCTATTGTTTGTGTAAGGAAATCAATTGACCTGGGGTAGGGGAAGTGGACACAAACCCCCAACCCTAACCAAGAAGTTACTACTTGCAATTGATAGTTTCTGAATGAGGGAAACTGGTTTTCTTCAGTGGAGTGGACACGGGCCTTTCAACCACACCCAGGGCAGGCCTCATGGTCAGCCATAACATAAAGCAGACATCATGGTTTTCAGAGGGAAAGGAGCTGATCTGAGGTGTGCATGCATGTGTGTGCATGATTTTTATTATTTCATTTGGTTTGGTTTTGATTTTTTTTAAGAGAGAGAATGTGGTATTTGGGTGGGGAGGGTTGGGATGAGAATCTGGGAGAATATGGAGATAGTAAAAATAAGGTAAAAATATATTACATGGAAAGTGAAAAATGATAAAGAAAATTGAATTAACTTCCTTAAGTTCAAAACTGAGACACAAATTTCTTTCTAATTGCTTTTATGCATCGACTTCTTTATGTATTTATTTTGAGGGGGCAAGAGCCATGTATGCACCACAGCTTTCGTGTGGAGGCCAGAAGACAAACTGTAGGAGTCAGCTTTCTCCTCCCACCACTCGAATTCTAGACACCAACTCAGGTCATCAAGTATGGCAACAGCACCTTTATCCACCGAGACATTTTTCCAGTCACGCCATTTTTTTTTTTAAATAGGATTTTCTGTTTTGTAACTCGGGCTAGTTTAGAACTCAGCCCAGACGACCCTGGAAGTTGCAGTGCTGCCCAATCCTTCTGCCTTTGCCTCTGCTCCCAAATGCTGGGTTTACAGATGCACACCACCATATCAGGCAAGATATAAGATTTGAACATGATATTTTATGCAATAATGTAAAATAGGATCCTTGGCCCCTGACGAAGGAGTATGTAACAGTGCCACCGTTTCTGCCATCATCTGGCTTAGCTAGTAAGGCAATAATGTGAAGTCGTCCATAGAATATATGCAAATATGGATGTTTACACAGAAAGATAATCCTTTGAAAATTATTCAACTTAGAAAATGTCAAGTAAGCACTGGCTGGCTTGGAAAAACAATATGCAGCTACTTAAATCACAACCGTACAAAACCAGTCACAACCTTACAAAAAGGTGCGATGCTTCCTTTACAATCAGATTCGTTGTTCAATCTTAACTGTGCAATTTAAAACAGTCAGTGCTCCGCAAGAAAGCCAAGACTTCCAAAGGAGTCGTCTAGTCTCTCTGACACAACTCAGTCTTCTGGAATATTTGACTGGCACAAGTGTTCACAAAATATTTCATCCAAATCCTATGAGAAAGCCTTCTGAAATCCCCTTGTTCACAGCCCTTGTTGAATCCCTTGTTTCTTGTTTATGCTGCAATTTTGTTCAACGTCTATGGAAGATCAGTGTGACTTCCCCCCAAATGCTGCTTAGCCTCCTAAATACACTTTGAGTTCTCATATGAGCTCAGATGGAACCCTTCCTTCAAGGCTCTACACACAGTTAGTTATTCAGTATGAAATGAACCTTATCCATTCAAAACCTTATCAGGTCCAAAACCAGTCCATAACTGGAGAGATCATAGGACATCTAAACTAAAATTTAGTTCTAAAACAGAAATGTGTGTGTGTGAGAAAGAGAGAGACAGAGAGACAGAGACAGACAGAGAAAGAGAGAGACTTTTGATCTGTGCCATGTTAAAAAGAATTTTGATTGTGCTATTGAAGTTTTTTCATTTGACTGATTAACTGTAAAAGCCAAAGTGATTTAAATTTCATACCTAACATTTCATACCTTCAGAGAACAATTAACAACTTTCCAGAACCTCTTTTTCAAGAATAGCAAACCAGTGTGCTGTTGTCATCAGTAGGCAGACAGTGGTGGCATGAATTTGGGTTATCGCAGGTCTGAAGGGCATACCATCTTCCTCCCTTAGGAAATGACATTTCAAAACGACCACACAATGTTCTCTTTTGATTCTCTTATGCTGAAATGACCATTTTTCCTGTAAGTAGCTCATGTAAAATATTTATATAAAATTATTATATATTATATAAATTTATAAAATTATCATATATATATGGGCCAGGCAGTGGTGGTGCTGGCCTTTAATCCCAGCACTCAGGAGGCAGAGGCAGACTGATCTTTGTGAGTCTGAGGCCAGCCTGGTCTACAAGAGCTAGCTCCAGGACAGGCTCCAAAGCTACAGAGAAACCCTGTCTTGAAAACCCAAAAATAAATAAATAAATAAAATTTTGGAAATTACCCCCAAATGACTGTGATAACTGGTTTATCAAAGTACTTGTAAGTTGTGGGGGATAAGACAGTCAAAGGAATATAATTAAAAAGTTCTTGGGAACTGAGTGGTCACTCTTGGGAAGGTATCATACTTAAGGAAAGGAAGAAATCCTCTCTGGAGATGGTGATCTTTGATCATCTATGTAAGTAGAGTAAGACGGCAGCCAGAGGTAATCTAATGAAACAAAATAGTACCAAAGAACCAAGAAAACAGAAATAATCTTCCTCCACAGTCATCATTTAATGGGGAAACTATATCTTGTTGACACTACACCCTTACTCCACTCACTCAATTATAAGAGAACTTGCTCCTGATGGCACAGGAAAAATCCATATACTCAAATCCAAGAAAGGAAATCCCATAATCTGAAATCTACAGAAAATCAGACAAACCAAATAAGTCTATGACATACAATCATTTAAGGAAGAAACGTTTGGAAAAGAGAACACAAATGAATTATAGTTGATTCCTAGTAGACATGAAAGAACAAGGCAAATTACATAACAAAGCAAAGGAGTACGCATGGTACTTGGTGTCCCACTGACAGGCATGAATACAGGAACACGCTACATGTTATTAGCCTGCTGGTCTCAGTGCGGCTCAGATTTCATTTCTTTGTGTGCATTGATAAGATCACCCCCAGTCCCTTAGACCTTTATGCTATCTAGGTCTACGGTGACCTGACATTTACCAGTCATGATACTGACATGTGCCATGGAGCCTTTCAGCCAGCAGGCTACGTAACTCTCCTGCCCGGGCCAGAATATGATGTTCTATTGAAATTCATGTCCTGGCTAACTATGCTTGGTGCATGAATCATTTCGTGGAGATCTGAGATACGGCTTGTTAAAACTGACACACTGGCTATTTAAGAATTATGTGATTTGAAGAAACTTGACAAGAAAGACCAAGCAAAGATAGTATCAGGCATTATTGAAGATGTGTCATAATAGCTTTAAAAAAAAAAACTCTGGAGGGGGCTCTCAATGCATCTGACCATTTGAAGAAAGTTTTGTTCATCAGTACAAAACCACATGTAAATATACATTTTAAGGTAAGTAGTTATGAAGGTAAATATCTCCATTTATAGAAGCTATGAGCAATTCACTCTTAAGTACTTTTCTCATCAGTGCAAAGCCTGAATACAAATGAAAACCCAAAAAGAAGAAATAACATGTGTTCTTGCAAACGTTTATAATCAAGCTTGAAACCTACCAAAACTGCCTCGCATGGATAAACACTGTGTAAACTGTGGTTCATGGTACTAACAGCAGGAGTTGAGAGTCACTTACCCTTCTTTCTCTATCTGATAAAGATTCTGTTTGTTGCTGTCATATTGCTAACAACTCTAGAATTTGAAGCGTAAAACGTGGAACCTTTTAATGTTAAATTCAGCCACAAGTCCCAAAGCTGAGATGAGATTGCTGAGTGCCATCTTCTAACTGCAGGGTTGTTTTTTTATATAAACTACCAGTTTACCATTGACAAAAAACTCTGGTGTACAGCTTAGGCGAAGTTGCCTGTAAGTTGGATATCTGTGACAGTGATTTTCAGAGGCAAAGCATATTTCAAAGCAGTTGATTTTCCTTTGATTTTTGGGTAAGTTATGCACACAGAATGATCATTGTTCCTATTCTGAGCGGATCATCTCTTGACTCTTATTTTTATCTTTAAAAGACCATCCTGAAACCATAATCTTAGAGAATTACACATCAATAAGGAGATCTTCATGGAATAAAAGCTAATGTGTATGATAGCTAGTTTTGGCTGTCAACTTGACTTGATAGAGGGATACCAAGAAAACCAATAAATGAGACTCAGGATCTGAGAAGTTCTTGCCAGAGACCATTGTCATGTGAGTCAGCAAACTTACCAGAATGGAAACAAAGTGCATTCCATAGGCTGGGGTCCTAAATGGAAGGGGATGTTCACACATGTCTGTACACATACACTCCATTCTTCTCGAGTTGAATAGGTACATATTTTTAATGCTACTGCTGTCAATGAATATCAGACTCCAGATTCCTCAGCTACTGAATTCAGACTTCCACAACTGACCCAGAAGGTAGTGTTTCAAGCCTCCAAGTTCAGTGTGTGACTACATCATTGACATCTCTTATTCTGAAGCTTCCTGCTTTGCCAAATGAGAAGTTGCTGGTTTCCATAGCTCTTTGGTCTTTTAGTGCCTCTAAAACCAATCTAATAATACACACGCTAACATACACACACATACAAATACACACACCATGTTAGAGGAGGAGATCACTTTGGTTCCTCTGAAGAACACTGACCAACCTACACACAGTGTAGCCAACCTGACGTAGAAAGCAGAAGAAACAACACAAATTTCATGGGAAAATACAGACAATAACAATGCTTGTATATTTAAGGGCAATAACTACTCACTGGCTATTTATTGGTTGAATAAGTAGTTGTTGATCTTATTTGTTGCTATACAGTATGTCATAACTGAGGTGTACAATCTGCCAAATTACCATCAGCATAAGGCATTGCTATCAGTTGTAGTATGAAGGGCCTGGTTGGTTTCTGTCTTCCCACCAGGTCCCACAGTCATTAGGCCCCAAAGAAAATCACGCAGAGAGTCTACATTAGGTTATAAACTGATTGGCCCATTAGCTCAGGTTTCTTATTAGCTCTTGTAGCTTGTATTAACCCATTATGCTTATCTATGTTAACCATATGGCTCAGTACCTTTCTCAGCGGGGCAGGTCACATCCTGCTTCTTCGGTGGTCTGGAAGGAATGCCCAGAGAGCTTCCTGCTTCCCAGAATTCTCCTATTCTCCTTGCTCCGCCTCTACTTCCTGTCTGGTTGTTCCACCTATACATCCTGGCTAATGGACAATCAGTGTTTATTTAAATCATGGTTGACAGAATACGGACAATTCTCCCGCACCAATCAGTTAAACATGTTTCAACTATCAAAGTTAGAAGATGAATAGTCTTACATTTTTCTGATATTTTAGCTAAGTCACTTTAATTTGGAAGATCTAACAGGAAGAAAATTCAGGTGGAAAGAAAGTAATGGCACTATAACAAGTACTCAATGAAGATAAATTTTTATTTAAAACCATGTAGCTGTACTACTTGGGCAAGTTCAGCAATTTCCTTAAGTAGGGCTAACCTACACAGTATGGTGGGTCACATCATAAATTGTGTATTCTTCAACAGTTCAGGTTTTGAAATGAAGTTTTAGAATACACCTATTAAATATATATAGTATATACACACAAATACTGTGACTTTTAGGTATATTCAGTTTTAAAGTTTTAAAATAGTCAATATCCCTGCCATCATCTTAGACACCATGAGATTTATTTTTAATCTCATACGCTAACCTTGGACCTCTGATAGACAACTTTTTATTCCCAGCTCTCTGGTACTCACTATCTGCCCCTGTTTCAGTGAAGTTAGCTTGTATAGAAGGTATTTTTTAAACAGCTGCAAGGCAATCTTGTATATTTCTTTTATGAACATATTTAATTATCTTTGATAATGATATGTATGTTATTTCTTAAACAGATTTGTGGCCAGAAACATTTCCCTAATTAGAATTTTCATTTAATTTATAAAATTTGAATGCAGATAGGCATCTATGTTGATATATAGTTTATTAACTTTATAATACAATTTCTTTCTTCTTCAATTACCCGCCTTCCCTCCACAATCTCTTTCTTCTCTGCTTACTGGCTTTCTTCCCCCTAAAGAGTCCCTCCTGCTTTCATGTCATATATATTCCATTACCTTCTCCCATTCCCTCTTCCCTTTAGACTGCTTCTTCCTCTTTAATAGTGGCCTTCCTTTTTCACATGCTACATATGTATATATACATATATAGTATATATGCAAATCTAGATTCCTCATGTGAGAAAAAATGTGGCATTTTTTCTGAGGCTGTGATACTGCTTTTAGTACCATAATATACAGCTTCATCCATTTTTCTCTGAACACTGATGATTTCACTCTTCTTTATGTATTAATCAAATTCCAGTGTGTGCATCTATCACATTTTTGTCCTCTATTCATCTGTTGATGGGCATCTAAGTTGGCTCCATATTTGGCTATTATGAGTAGTACAGCAATAAACATGGATGTTCAGGGGACAATGTGGTGGGCTGAGTTTGAGTCCTTTGGGTATCTGCTCAGGTGCGATACAATTGGATCACTAGGTAGATCTATTTGTCTATTTTTGTTTTAGGAATTCTCATTCTGATTTTATTGTGGCTACACCAATTTGCATTCCCAACAGCAGTATATATGGGTACCTCTTTCTCTGCATCCTTTCTAGTATTTGCTGTTGTTTGTTTCTTAGTAGTGATGCACATTATGATTAGGATGAGACAGAATCTTGGTGTCATTTTAATTTGCATTTTCCTGATGGCTAAGGATGGTGACCATGTTTTCAGATGCTTCTTGCTCATTTGTATTTCTTCCTTTGTGAAATATTTCCTCAACTCATCTCTCATTTATTGACTGGATGATTTGGAGTTTGGGTGTTTAATCTTTGTAATTCTCTATAAGTCCCATATATTGACAAAAATAATTTTCCAGGACTATAGGTTGTCTCTTTATATTAGTGATTGTCTCCTTGATGTTTTGTGAAGTGCCTGTGATCTCATTTGCCAATTCTTGGAGTTATTTATTGTGCCAGTGAAGTCCTTTTCCTAAAATCCCACCTATGCCTACTACTTACTCAACATTCCATCTATGCTTTCTTCAAGCAGTTTTAGAGTTTTAATACTTACCTTAAAGTCTTTGGTTAATTTGAATGGAATTTGTGAGGTACTGCTCTAATGCCACTCCTTTACATGGGACATCCAGTTTTCTCAACACCATTGTTCAACAGGTTGTCTTTGTTCCAATGAACGTTGATACCTCCATCTGATATCTGATGAGTATAGCTGTGTGAGTGCATTTCTGGGTCCTCCATTCTATTCCATCATCTCTGGTTTATTCCTGTGCTGGGCTCTGTTTGTTAAAGCTACTCTATAATACGAAATCACATACTGTAAATCCCCAAGCAGTACTCTTTGCTTACGATAGTGTGGCTTGTCAGGTCTTCATGCCATTGTGTGAACTTAAGCAGTACTTTTTCTAGCTCAGTGAAGAATATTACTGTATTTTAGTGTAGATGGTACTAAATCTATAGATTGCTTTTAGTAACAGCCTTTTTCACAGTATCATGTCTGATGCCCATGGATAGGTCATCCATGAGCTCAGCAGGTCTTTCATGGACTCAGAAGGTCTTTCATGAGCTCAGTAGGTCTTCCATGGACTCCATGGGCTCAGCAGGTCTTCCATGGGCATGAATTCAGGTCTTCCATGAGCATGAGTTCAACAGGTCTTCTATGGGCATGAGATTAGCAGGTCTTCCACTTTTCTTCATCTTGTCAGTTTCTTTTTTCCTTGTGTGTAGTTATAGAAGTCTTTCACATCCTTGACTTTTAAAAATCTATTATATTATTATTATCATACTTACTTATTTAATGCCTGGTTATTAATAGGCATTCTTTTAATTATTGGAAAGAGGATTACCCCTGAATTCTTTCTTTGTGTTTTTTCATTTGTGCACAGAAAAGCCGCTGATTTTTGTATGTGGGTATTGTACTCTGCTACTTTGCTATAAGTATTTATGAGGGCTGATGGTTTTCTAGCAGAGTGTTTTCCAGCTTATTTGTATTATTTTAAATTATGTGGAAGAGATGGGAGTATATGTGCATGAGTGCAGGTGCTCTTAGACCCTAGAGGTATCTGCCTTCCATGGAACTAGAGTTACAGAGAGTTGTGGATACCTGATGTGGGTGCCTGGAATTGAACTTGGGTCCTGTGAAAGAACGGTACTTTCTCTTTACGAGCCATCTCTGTAGCCCTTGTTTTAGTCGTTAAAGTACAGGATCATTTCGTTGCTAGACAAGAATATTTTGACTCCTTCTCTTCCTGTTTCTATCTATTTTAGTTCTTTTTCTTGTCATAATGCTCTAAGACAGTGGTTGTCAACATTCCTAATGCTATCACCCTTTAATATAATTCCTCATGTTGTGATGAACCCCAATCTTAAAATTATTTCACTGATACTTTATAACTATAATTCTGTTACTGTTATAAATAATAATGTAAATATCTGATATGCAGGATATCTGATATATGATCCCTGTGAAAGGGTTGTTTGACCCTTAGCTTGAGAATCACTGCTCTAAGGTACCAAGAACTATATTGAATGTGAATAGAAAAGGGGGGGAAACCTTTGTGTTATTCCTTATTATAGAGAAATTTATTTCAATTTATCTTTAATATAATATGGAGTATTGATTTTATCATTTACAGCACTTATTACATTGAGGAAGCCCCTTTATGACTAAATTCCTAAGTGTCTTTATCATAAATAAATATTAAGCTTTGTCAAAAGACTTCTTTGCATCTATTGAGATGTGCCTGTGATCCCTTGCCTGAAGTTTCTTTATGGGATGTATGGCATTTATTGATTTGTATATTTTGAGCCATCCTTGCATTTCTAGAATTTGGTCATGGTCCATTATCTTGTGTGTCCTTGAAGTCAGTGTGCAAGAATCTTATTAAGAATTCCCTTGGAGGCTCTTTTCCTTCCATTGATTTGCCTTGTCCAACTTCAGTGTGATGGTTTTCATTTTATTTTATTATATTATATTTTGTTATGTTTTATTGCTATCTCTTACAAGCCAAGTTTTTCTAATGAGAGAAAGAAATGGAGTATATCTGAATGAGCAATACACTCTCTTTTATGAAACAAACAGGTCAGGGAGGATCTGTAAATTCAGCTATAGATTTTTCTGTTTTGGGGTTTTGGTTTTGTCTTGTTTTTGTTTTTGTTTATTTAGTTTGTTTAGGAAGTTTCTTGGGCTTTAGGAGAGATAGATAGATAGATAGATAGATAGATAGATAGATAGATAGATAGATAGATAGATAGATAGATGATAGACAGACAGATGTCAGATAGATAATGGACAGACAGATGATAGAGAGAGATAAATGGTAGATGATAGACAGATGATGATGATAGATAGATGGATGATGATAGATAGATAGATAGATAGATAGATAGATAGATAGATAGATAGGTGAATTTCTTCTGTATTTAACGAATTTTTGGAATATAACTTTTCATAACAGTTCCTAACAACCCTTGGTATTTCACTAGACTCCTGTCATTTCCCCTGTTATCTACAGTTTTAATAATTTGAGTCATCTCTTTTGGAGAGGTTATTTTAGGCAAGCATTTGTCAATCTTGCTTATTTTTTCAAAGAAACAAGTAATTTTGTCTGATTCTATGCATTGTTTTTTTTGTTTGTTTGTTGGTTGGTTGGTGTAGTAGGTGCTTCTGCATTTGTATTGCTTTCATTGGTTGAATAAAGAAAACTGCCTTGGCCTTTTGATAGGGCAGAAATCAGGCAGGCAGAGGAGACAGGATGGAATGCTGGGAGAAGGGAAGTATGGCAGACTCCATGATTCTCCTGGCCAAGACAGACGCTGCTTAGAGTCATGCCGGTAAGCCACAGTCAAGTGGCAATACACATTAATGGAAATGGGTTAATCAAGATGTGAGAGTTAGCCAATAAGAGGCTAGAACTAGTGGGCCAGGCAGAAATTCAATGAATACAGTTTCTGTGTGATTATTTCGGTGGCCGGGAGCCAGGTGGAAGGACGCAGCCCACGCACCTCTTACTACAGTTTGATTTTAGTATCTATCTCTTAATCTCTTTCTACTGATTGGGAGTGTGGCTTGCTTTCGTTTCCCTAAGACCTTGAGGTGTTTCACTATTTATGCATTTGAAGTCTGACTTTTTTTTAAAGGTGAATGAATAGTCATAGCTGTCAGCCTTCCTGTTCAGTACGTCTTAGCTCTGTCCCAAAGATGCTGGCGAGTTGTTTGCTTCTAGTACTTCTTCAGTTTCTACCTGGTTGATTCTATAACCCACCAGTCTTTAAGGCTGTGCGGTTCCCTCTCATTGTGTTTGGGTAGTTTCTCTTGCTATTGACTTACACTTTTATTCCATTATGATCACTAGGACTTGATAAAATATTTTGAATGTAAAGGTTCATTCTTTTCCAGATGAATTTGCTTGAGTCACATGTAATTAATTATTGTTTCTTTAAGTATTTCATTTCTAAAAGCATATGCTAATTAAATTGAAATTCCACCAAGCACTAGAGTTTAAGGACTTATTGCTATCAACTCCAATAGGAAATAAAACCAACCAGATTGTGATAAAACTTTCATTTAATCGTGCTTCCCTTCTGATTACAAGAAAGTAAAATTACACATGCCCTTTTCTAGCAGCAAAATTATCAAAACAAAAGCAAAGTAAATAAATGAATGAGTATAAGCCCATGAAACAAAGCAGTATCTGATGATAAGCAAAACACAGTACAGCCTGTAATTAAAGGAAATGGGTTACTCAACAAGGAGGTGTGAATGATGCCATGTGTAATAAGTGCTGTACGTGAAGTTCTGTGCACTACAGTGCCTATTAGGAAGGACAAATTGGGAGCCAAATAAATAGGTTTAGCTGCAATTTCAGCTGTTGTCATTTTTGTAGTTAATTTAGAATTAGCTCGTGCTTTGATGATAACTGGCTTTAAGACAACATTTAACACAGAGATCACACTAGAATGAACCCTCTTCATGAGCCCTTCTCCTCTCTTGTCTTGACTGGGCTTTTTATATTACTAAAAAGGATGAGAGGGTTCATAATGGAAAAAATGTTAAAGATACAGGCTTAATGTCTCAATGTATCATGTTGTTCTATTTTGATACCTTGGTAACATTTTTAATCTTAGCATCCTATTAGCTAGAACATGGTGATGTGAATATTATTGGCTACATGATTTTATCTTTTAACATTTTGTGCTTTCATTTGCATTTCTTTTTTCTTTCCTTTTATTGAAAATAGATTTTGTTTCTAACAAGATGCATCCTGATTACGGCTTCTCTTACTGTTTCCAGTCCTCCCTGCTTCCCTCCCCATAAAGATCCCTTGTCTCTCATTAGAAAACAAACAGGCTTCTAAGGGATAATAATAAAATATAATATAATAAGATAAAACAAAAATTCAAACACTTAAGTTGGACAAGACAAAAAACGATAGGAAAAGAGTCTAAGAGAAGGCACAAGAATCAGAGACCCACTCATTCACACATCCAGGAATCCCATAAAAACACCAAACTAAAAGGTTGAAAATTCCGTTAAAATTTATAGCTAATAAATTATTTTAATTATGTAATTAAAATTATGATAAAATAAGTTTTGTCTGAATAGAAGTCATGGAAGCCATATATTTTTCAAAGGACCTCATGCTTTAAATCAAGTGAGGATGAGCTCCGGAAGGTTTGTTTAGTGCCCTTGACATCCTGCCTCCATCTCTTTAGCCTGTCCCATCTGCCTGCACCACTACAACCAGCCATTTAGAGTTCCTAAAACCTTAACAACATAGGCATGTAGTGATAGGGGCTTCACCATGGCTATCAACTCAGTTTTCAAACCAACATTCTTTCTACATGAATTTATATATACAGTGCATTAATACTGTGTATTTGAGAAAAACAAACTACTTACATAGTCAACTCATAATATTAGATATAAGAAATCAAAGTCCATATTTAATGCACTATTAAATTATATATTCCAGTGACCAGATCCAGAGTCAGCGACCTCTACTGGACAGGTACAGGAAGTAACCGCCAAGCAAGTGAGCAAGAGCCAGAGACTGCTGAGGGTCCGGAAATAAATCTGGGACCATCAAAGGAGTAGACCTAAGACAGGACCCCGTTGGGTTTGAGCATAAGTCTAGGACCTCCCAGGAACTAGGCCTGAGCCAGGACCTCTGCCAGTCTGGGCATGAGTGAACCTGGGACCTCCGAGGGAACAGGCAGGAAACAGAGATCTCGGCAGGGCCATGAGTGAGTCTGGGTCCTCAGAGGGAGTAGACCTGAGCCAGGACCTCTGTGGGTCTAGGCATTGGTCTGGAACATCAAAGGGAATAGGCAGGAACCTGGAACCTTTGCAGGTCCAAGTGTAAGTCTGGGACCTCTGAGGTAGTAAGCAGGTCCTCTACGATTCTGGGGGCACCCAAGCCTGGGAACTCTGAGGCAGTAGACCAGAACCAGAAACCTTTCCAGGTCCAACTCCAACCCAGGGACTTCTGCAGGAGGAGTTCCAGACCAGAATTGACAGATACAGGTCAAAGCTGGCAACCTAGGCCAAAGTAGGCCAGAGAGAGCAAACTCCAAGGGAGCAGAGGAAAGCACAGGAGCACTGAGCTATCTCCAGGAACACGGAGTAACCAAAGGGATAACTAGAACTGTGACACTGACTGTAACACAAGGAACAACCATTTGAGCTTTGGATTCACTGGCACCTAGAAGACTATTCAAAAGAATCTCAGACAGCCCCAACCACACCTATTAGAGGAACCGATGAGTAGAAAAGGTAAGAACATATGCAACACCACAAAGAGCAACACAACACCAGTAAAACCTAAAGGCCCTACAATAGCAAGGCCTGAACAACCAAATATGGGTGAAGCATAAGAAAATGACCTAAAAAATAACTTCAAGAGAATGTTTGAAACTCTAAAAAAGGAAATGAGAAATTGCCATAAAAGAAATAGAAGACAAACAAAAAACTGGAAGATATCAGCAAATCACTTAAAGAAAACCAAGAAAAAGAAATCAAACATATGAAAGAAACTATTCAGGACTTGAAAATTGAAATAGAGGCAATAAAGAAAACACAAACTGAGGGAATTATAAAAACAGAAATCATGAGAAAATGATCAGGAACCACAAACGCAAGCATGAACAGCAGAGTACAAGAGATGGAAGAGAGAATCTCAAGCACTGAAGATATAATAGAGGAAATAGACTCATCAGTTAAAGAAAACATTAAATATAAAAAAGCTTAACCAAAAATATCCAGGAAATATGAGACACCATGAAAAGGCCAAATCTAAGAATAATAGGTATAGAAGAAAGAGAAGAAGTTCAACTCAAAAGCACAGAAAATATATTTAACAAAATCATAGAAGAAAACTTTCCCTACCTAAGGAAAGATATACCTAAGAAGATACAAAAAGCTTACAGAACATCAAATAGACTGGATCCAAATAAAAAGTCCTCTCACCACATAGTAATCAAAACACTAAACATACAGAGTAAAGAAAGAATATTAATGCAAAGGTAAAAGGCCAAGTAACATATAAAGGTAGACCTATCAGAATTACACCTGACTTCTCATTGGAGACAAAGAAAGCCAGAAGGTCGTGGTCAAGCATTATGCAGACATTAAGAGACCACGGATGCCAGCCCAGACTACTATACCCGGCAAAACTGTCAATCACCATAGAAGGACAAAACAAGATATTCCATGACAAATCTAGATTTCACCAATACCTAGCCATAAACCCAGCCGTACACAAAATACTAGAAGGAAAACTCCAACCCAAGGAAGTTGGCTACACCAATAAAAATATAGACAATTGGTGGTCTCATAACAGCAAATCCCAAAGAAGGGAAAAAACTCACAAATTAACATCACCGACAATGAAAACTAAATTAACAGGAGATAACAATCACTGGTCATTAATATTCCTTAATATGAATAGACTCAACTCACCTATAAAAAGGCACAGGCTAATAGATTGGATATGAAAACAGAATCCATCCTTCTTCTGCATACAAGAAGCACTACTCAACCTCAAAGACAGACATCGTCTCAGAGTAAAGGGTTGGGAAAAAATTCCAATCAAATGGACCAAAGAAACTGTAGTATTAGGGCGGGCCATGTTCCCGGCGCCCGGGTAGCTTAACTCCCAAAATAATTACACAAAAATGGTATTCATTTAAAATACCGAGGGGCCCATTATCTCTAGCCTCTTATTGGCTAACTCTCACATCTTGATTCAACCCATTTTTAATAATCTGTATGTCACCACGAGGTTGTGGCTTACTGGGAAAGATTCAGTGTGTCTAACTTGGCAGCATCATGGTGGTGGCTCTCTGTCTCTGTCTTCTTCCCAGGATTCTGTTCTCTTTTCCCCGCCTATCTAAGTCCTGCCCTACCAAAAGGCCAAGGCAGTTTCTTTATTTAACCAATGAAAGCAACACAAATGCAGAAGGACCTCCTACACCATTTCCCCTTTTTCTGTTTAAATAAAAAAGAAGGCTTTAACTTTAACATAGTAACATTACATAAACAAAACAGTTATCAAGCAAGAACTACAGTTACCATATTTAGATCTATTTTATCTTTTATCATAACAA